>CM046849.1:22982209-23095121 GCA_025618425.1 Heliocidaris tuberculata
GAGGATTTCTTTAACAAGCAACCATTCAGAAAACCTTCATCATACCATCATGCAGGATCTGTGAATTGATGGAGAAAACTTTTCCATGCATGGTGCAGGAAAGTAAATGACCTTTGACCGATATCAGGGGGGGGGGGGGGGGGTAATGCAAGATCCGCATTATCACATTCATAACCCTAAGCATTTGGTGGAATATGTGGGTATTATGCGCATAATAGCAGCCCTAAAATAATGCACATTATTTTGATGTGGATACATTCATAAAGTCCTATAATGCTCTTATTCTGCTCCTATTACGCACTCTTTGGGGTTAATGAAAAGGGTACAAGCCTGAGGGGGGGGGGGGAGCACTCAATATATTGGACAGACAGGTGTGTGCCGCTTTGACGACCCCCTTTTTCACAACCGTTCGCCGTTCTCAAAATACCCGATTTCTTTTAACTGCCCTTCCGAAGACACTCGGACACGCAATGCCCCGTAATAACGCTTTGATGGGCTCTGATCCGTTCCCTAGACCCTCTTATAACACTTTGCAAAGTATAGTGCCATAGCTCTGTAGACCCTATACTTTGATCTACCCGGCAGTTCTTCAGACCCCCATTTTGGAGTTGACCAAGGCACATCCCCCCCCCCTCAAAAAAACTCTGAGTGCCCCCCCCCCCCCACTCTGGGGTACGAGAGACAAAAGACTAAGAGATAAAGAGTAAAAGGGACAGTCACAGAAAACTTTCTAAGTGATGAAGAGACAGCAAGAGAAGGTGGAAGGAAAATGAGATCAAGATTAAAGGTCATTCGAGAGAGAAAGAAAGAATAAAATTGCTGGTTTGTACAGTGAACACATTGATATTTTTTACCGCTGAGAGCCAGGAGGGTGCTAACTTCTATACTTTAAAGGGAAAGTCCACCCTGATCACAAGTTAGTTTTAAAAGAAGCAGAGAAATTAAAGAAACAGATCAGTGAATATTTGAGCAAAATACCATAAGAAAGTTATGAATTTTTGAAGTTGTAATCAATCAAACACAAATTGGCAACTCTGTGACATATCTTGCGAGCTCCTCTCCCATTTGCCCTGTACCCCAAAAATCATTAATTTCCATTTTCTCTAAAGAAAATATTCAAACATACATGTACATGTTTTTACACAAAACATGTTTGAAACAAATTTATTCCTTCATCGGAAACTAAGAAAATGAAAATTTATGAAATTTTCTGTACTGAGCAAATGGCAGAGGGACATGATTCTTCAGGAATATCAAATTGACAATCGATCAAAATCTTAGTAGAAAATGACATAAAAATCTGATTGTGTAACATAATCACGTTTTGGTTTTGAGATTACTTTTCTTTTTTCTTCATTTTATGTCATATTTGACAAACTTACTGACACAGTGACAGACTCTTTGTGATACCAAATCTATACTTGATATCAAGTATATATGCAGATTTTTATCTATTGGAAAGATGAGAGTTTTCTTACAACTGCATTAACAACAAGGAAGTTCAAATAATGCTTGAGAACTGAAAGAGACTTCACCCGCTTAAAGGAATTTGGTAACTTTGTGGAGGCTTGATTTAATAAATTGTTGAATTTTGATATCTGTCTTGTATATTGATATTCAGAAGGATAAATAAATAGCCAGGCATAGAAAAGTTTTCAAATATATAATGCTATTATTAAGATATCTATGACTGAATACTCCCATTTACGAAAGCACATGGCCATACGCTTTTGTCTAACACTGAGTCTATGGGGGAAAATGAGTCTGGCATTTCCGGTCACTTGCATATATTTACTTTTGTGAAGCACATGATGATTTTGAAGTGCTTTTTTTTTTTCCTGGGCTTCATTTTTACACCATATTACATACACCGATATCATGTAAGGCCAGGCAGCTCAGATTTCATCAAGCCTCTACAAAGTTACCAAATCACTTCAAGGTCATTATGTTCAGCTCTACACAAGATACTTACTAACAGGGTTCTGGGCAGAAAATAGTTTACACATGGTTCTAATGGACAGAAATATGGCTTTAATGAATCCCATGGGGGTGATCCAGAGGAAAAAAGCTATTTTGCAGGTTGAAAGTATGTATTGATACATTCATTGGACCATAATGAGTGAAATGTGGCCTTATGACATCCCAGGGAGGTGGTTTGGGAGGACCAAAACAACAAGGGAGATTGAAAGTAGGCATTGTCTCATTTATTACCCTTGTCGGTACCCTTAGCTACATTCATACGGGACTTGTGGTTTCGAATCTTTAAGTTAGCGAAACTTTAAGTTAATGAAACAACGACACACTAACCACAACGAGGGTTCACATGGGCCTGAAACAACAATGCTCATTGTTCTGAAACAACAAGCCGAGCGATCCTCATTGTTAACAACGGAAGTAGATACCGATTGTGTGTACAGTACACATACAGTTCCTATGTTCATAATTCGTGCAAAGGGTATGACCCGGAAGTTTAACATGAACAGAGAGGTCATCGTAAACTACAAGCTTGCGAAACTTAAAAGTTTATTCCGTTCACATGGTCCGAAACTGCAACAGAGGACCACCCACTGCTCGTGGTTTTGGCCTTAACCACAAGCTCGATTGTGGTTCTAGAACTACAACTCAAGTAAACTTAAAGTTTTGAAACTACGAGTCTGTTCATACGGTCTGAAACTACAAAGTAACTACAAGTAAACTTAAAGTTTAGCTCCCATTGTGTGAACGTAACTCTTGTTGGGGGAATCTACACATGGTTTTTATATTCTTAAATTCCTCACCCTTGGTATCATCACCAAGGGTGTTATGTACTGGTGAGAAGGCTGTCTGCATACTAACCAACTTCTCCAATATAGCTAACTAGCATGATTGGAGATTTTACAGAAATAGTGCTACAGGCATAACATTCCAGTTATTACCTGAATCAATAAACCTTTAACCCCCCCCCCCCCCCCCCAAAAAAAAAAAAAAAAAAAAAAAAAAATGTCCTCATAAAAGATTTCATAAATCCCTTAATTTAAATACTTGTACCAATATACTTGTAACTTTTATCATCATCAATGCCAAGAATCATTTGATGAACTGTACAGCGAAGAAATGTGCACATTATGCAATAAATGCTGGAAAATGCAGTCATTCGTATTATCTTTAATTGACTGTTTGGCATTCAGAATAGAACAGTAATATTTCTGCTCCAAAATGACACAACTAGTTAACTCAAACTCGAAAATTAAAAAAAACTGTTTTGGATATAGACGGCTGGTTACCTACATACTGTACAAGTATGATGAACCTTTTGGATATAAAAGCATTAGGCATTCATTACTGTAAAGTAGTCTTGAAAGTGCGGATGTCTCTATGAATCTCTCTTGATAGCGTGCACTGACATCTCATACTCAGCAGCGGGGATACATTTTCTAGTGTGAACATATCTCCTTCGTTATGACTACAATTGGTATGTGAACACATCCGCTCAGAGTATAAATACCACTTGCAATGCAGAAATGTTCACTTGACATTTTCACAGGCATATTATTGGTGTCGAAGAATGTTTTGCCCTGGTGCATTTTCTAGGAATACTGCAGAAATGTACACTACAGTCGACATTTACTAAACCCCCTTGAAATGGAAACCATCTTCCAGAAGACATGAGCACAGCTACGGAGGTGAAAAACCGATAACGCTCATCTAATTGAATTTCATCCACCAATTTGGGTTCGTTACATTAGAACGTTACCCCCTGATTAGACTTGATTAGAGTGAAGATGCTAAAATGACACGGAAAGAGGACATTAAAAAAGCCACTGTATGCAGAGCTTGTTTAAAGGCAGTTGCAAATTTTCTCTCTCTCCCTCTTATGCAGAATGACGAGAGCAGATGAGAATTAACACTTGAGCCAAAGCCCAATGCCCCAACCTGAGCCCAAAGCTATCAACGCATCATGAATACTAATTACACTCAAGCCGCTACAAGGAACTATCTCTCCAGACCACTTGATGAAGAAAAGTGAAAATGGGGGGGGGCTTACGATCGTAAGGACAAGAAACAGTAGCAGGTATGATCGAATGAAGACCAGGTTTCAACGTCTAGGGGTATAAGCTCTTTCCTTCTCTAACACCCAAGGGTCGGGCAAGGTGACCTTTTACTTGCCGAGCGTAGGCAAACAGTTTTTGTATTCGGTCTTCGGCCTCTCACAGTGCATTCACACTGGAGAAAATTTATAAGAAATTTGTGTAAAGAAGCGTACAAAGAATAGCAAAAGGGGTACAAGTGCTGAGACTGTTTATATTTAATGAAAACTTGTTGTAGGGAGGTCAGCTTGCACCATACATGTAATGCATGTTTAGTGTCAGCATACGTCATGGGCATTGCTCAAGGGCACAAAATATCAGCAGCTCTTGATAAGCCCTGCCCAGTTATAAGGTTTTCATTTGAAACAATGCTCAAACCTCTGTTTCATCATACAATTTTGTATAAATACAAATATTGATTAATATACAGAATCCAGACTAGGAAAAAAAAAATTATATATCATTCAATGCTACAGTTTTTGTATACAGTTATACAATAACTTTGCTAGTATGAATGGGGGTATGTGACATTGTCTGTACTCAGTGGGAAGGACCTCATAGAATGCCAAGGCAACAAATGTACATGGTTGAATTGGTTTTGGAATGACAGGGAGCTCTTCATATCTAAACACAGGTGGATGCTCAGACATTAATTGCCTTTTATTAAAGATAATTCCATCAGAACTAATTAGTGATGCTTAATATCGATGAAGCATTTAAGAAGACCAAAAGAGGATCCGCTTTTTAAAGGCTTGTTACAATTTTTCCAGTCACAGGTATTCACATTGCAAATTTGGTTTCAAAGCTATAGATTCAGTTTTAATGCATTAATCTTGGTTGATAATAAGACTAAAGGGGAAGTCCACCCTGATTACAAGCTGGTTTTAAAAGTAGCATAAAAATTAAAGAAACAAATCAGGAAAGGTTTGAGCAAAGTATACACAAAACCTGTATGAAACAAATCTATTCCTTCACCAAAAACTACAAAAATTAAAATTTATGAAATTTTTTGTACTTGGCGATTGATATGGGAGAGGAGCTCGCAACATATGTCACGGAGTTGCATATTTGTTTTCAAAAATTCATAACTTTCTCAATACTTCACTGATTTTGCTCAAACTTTCACTAATCTGTTTCTCTCATTTTTCTTCTTTTATTCAAACTAACTTAATAATAGGGTGGACTGTCCCTTTAAATCTATTCCACAATGTGTTAAAATATACATCACAATAGGCATCAGCATTGGAAAAAGTCTATGAGCAAATTACGCAATGCGTAATAAATGTCCCCGCCGGAAGTGCAGATCTGTGGAAATTAACTAGCCTGAACCTTAAAACTTCAGTGAAAAACTTTAGTGAATAAAATAGTAATGTTACTGCATGCAAAAGAAGAGAATACCAACAATGCATGTATACAACTGAAATATAAAACATGAAAACATTATGAACCTTCAGCCATTTTGAATAAATTTGCATAAATTTGCATGAATAATGAATTTCAAAATTCTGTGTAGAAGTTTGGAAGCCCCCACCCGGCCCTATCAGATAAAACAATTGGAATCAAAATCCGATGTGAAATAGAGGAGAAGTAGCATTTTTCGTCAATTTTGAATAAATTTGCATAAATTTGCATAATTAATGAATTTCAAAATTCTGTGTAGAAGTTTGGAAGCCCCCACCTAGCCCTATCAGATAAAACAATCGGAATCAAAATCCGATGTGAAATAGAGGAGAAGTAGCATTTTTCGTCAATTTTGAATAAATTTGCATAAATTTGCATAATTAATGAATTTCAAAATTCTGTGTAGAAGTTTGGAAGCCCCCACCCAGCCCTATCAGATAAAACAATCGGAATCAAAATCCGAGGTGAAATAGAGTAGCATTTTTCGTCAATTTTGAATAAATTTGCATAAATTTGCATAATTAATGAATTTCAAAATTCTGTGTAGAAGTTTGGAAGCCCCCACCCAGCCCTATCAAATAAAACAATCGGAATCAAAATCCGATGTGAAATAGAGGAGAAGTAGCATTTTTCGTCAATTTTGAATAAATTTGCATAAATTTGCATAATTAATGAATTTCAAAATTCTGTGTAGAAGTTTGGAAGCCCCCACCCAGCCCTATCAGATAAAACAATCGGAATCAAAATCCGATGTGAAATAGAGGAGAAGTAGCATTTTTCGTCGATTTTGAATAAATTTGCATAAATTTGCATAATTAATGAATTTCAAAATTCTGTGTAGAAGTTTGGTAGCCCCCACCCAGCCCTATCAGATAAAACAATCGGAATCAAAATCGGCCAAGAAATGACGGAGAAGTAGCATTTTCTAACATTTGAGCACACACGGACAGACGGACGGACGGACGGACACACACACACACGCACACACGTACGGAGCCCGTTTCATAGTCCCCTCGCGAACTTCGTTCGGCGGGGACAAAAATCCTAGTAATAAAGCAAACTATAAACAGTCACTTGGAATTTGACTGTCTTCACCTGTTGACAATGGCCCGTATTCTCGAAAATCGCCTCACTTTTATACCATATAGTCACACCACCACATCGACTTCACATCTATTCCAAACCAAAATCTTCTTGGACATTCGAGGTAATGTAATTTTTTGTTCGGTCTGTTGTTGGTCTTGCACCGGGCTTGTTGGCATGACCAATGTATAACCCAGGCTTAATAAACCTTGCCTAAGTGCGTAGATTTAGTCCATCGAATCATGGAGTGCCAAATGTCACCCTCTTTTAATCCCATACAAATCACCGTAGTTCTGTAATATTTTCTTCATTGAAATTTTCTGTACTGACCAAATAAGAGAGGAGCTTGTAAGATACGTTATGGAGTTGCCTATTTGCGTTTGATTAAAAATTCATAACTTTCTTATTTCTTGTCGGATTTTGCTCAAACTTTCACTAATCTGTTTTTCTAATCGTTCTGCCTTTATTAAAATCATTTAAATACCATGGAAGATTTTCCCTTTAAATGTACATGTAGGTGAGACTGGGCTAAGTGTGGCCCAGGGGTAATTGAGAGCTTGTAATTCTTTGTAGCATCACTCAATGTTAAATATGTTTGGCACATGTCTAGCTGAAATATTCCTCCTATCAAATCAGAAAAATCAGCCAATTAGATCAAAGTTTGTGAACAGGGAGGCTCAAAATGTACGACAATCCAAATTTCATCAGCTGGAAAGTGGCAAGTCTACATGTACTTTACATTTTGGGGTGTGGCGTGATTAACTGAAGTCATTACGATGAGTTTTTTGTTGAATTTATGAACTCAGGAACACAATAGAAAAACTTCCACCTCAATATTTACAATAGCAGGGCTGTACAGAGGGATCAAGTGAAAATGTAGCTCAGGGTAATTGTGGCCCCCTATGCATTCACACTGCAAAGTGGATGGGTACCCACTTTTTATAACACCGCAGATGAACATACGTGTGTTGAAATGATTGCATATATTTCAACAATCTGGCTGAACATATTATTGATTCAATGATTGTTAGTTGATTTAGAGTGTATCAGAAACACCTGACATTGGTAATTACGGATTTCCATAAGAAATTTTCCCCAAAGCTATAATATCAATTAGTCATGACCAATAGGGGCCACAATTACCCCCGACCCATGCCAATTTGACCTGCCTGACATTATGCTAATTAGCATCTTAATGAATGTACATGTAGATATTAGATACATGTATATGAAAAAAAAATTTGCTTTGGGATGGATAGTTGAATAGTTCCTCTACATTGTGGTGTAAAATAATCAACCCTATTGCTAATAAATTTAATGAGGCAATCAAAAAAAGTGAAAAGGGGGCCACAATTACCCCAGTCTACCCTACATGTAAGATGTAATGTGCGGCTATCAAAAATTAATGATCTTAATATCTTAATTCCACATTGCAGCAAAGTGACAGCAGTTCCAGCACATTAACATGAAAAATGATTGAATACATCACGTACGTAAAGGCAGACAACATGCACGAGTAAATATGCACATGTCTGACTTACAAAATGATCTCCATAGAAATATTGATAGATCATTAGATTTAAACTCGTGACATCTGGATTCGACAGGAGCACATTTCCTGTTGTTCAAGCAATTTTGTAAAGGAAGAAAAGAAAAGAAAAGAAAAAAAGGACAGAGGACGTTTTGTCATAGAGCTGGTTAATATCACAATTAAAGCATATATCTTAATTGAGCAAAGATTTTAATTCAATAAACTGCGCTCTTTTTCCCACTCATTCCCCTTTACATGTACCGTATGTAACATTTAGTAATCAACTCTTTAAAAAGAAAAAAAAAGACAGAGGACGTTTTGTCCTAGAGCTGGCCAATATTATAATTGAAGCAAATATCTTAATTGAGCAAAGATTTTTATTCAACAAATTGTGTTCTTTTCCTCACTCATTCCCCTTTAAATGTACCGTATGTAACATTCAGTAATTATACTTTTTAAAATTCTGTATTCAAGGATACAACCAGCATATCAATATTCGTTGACCTTCACAAATATTAAATCTGAATTACAAACTGTAACAATGCTTTAACTTTAATTCTCTACCCCCCTTTTTTCTTTCTCGCTCTCTCTCTCTTACACACACACTCACTTCTTTTCCCCCTTTTTCCCCCCTTCTCTCTTTCTCTCTTCCTCTCTCTCTTTCTCTCTCCTTCTCTCCCTCTTTTCTCATTTCCCCTTCTGTCTTTCATCCTTTCTTTCGCCGTTTCCCTCTTCTCCCTCCATATATACAGATCAATTCCATACTCCATTTATTTGCAACAATAGAATGGAATTCTTGACATTTTTAAAATCAAGAGATGTCTTCAAACAGGAATAAATATTAGGCACAACACACTGAAAAAGTCTCTAGACTGCTCCAGACTGCATGCATGACCAGCACATACATGACATAATAATCTGATTCTTCCCCCCCCCCCGACATATGGGAAACATTAGCATTATCATAATGACTCAACTTGCTGCAATAAATCATTTTTATTCCAGCTTCTTTCTCCTTAATTGAACTTCAAAATGATGATCTATAAAACACTGATTCATTTCCTCTTTTTTACTTCCTATCTCCCAACATTCCTCCATCTCCCATATCCCTCGCTCTCGCATCACCGCTCGCTTAACTACTACATCTTCCCCGCTCCTCGCTTGCGAGCCAGCACTGACCTCTCTCTAGAATAATAATTGGATTTCTACTCTGAATTCAAATGTCATCTTTCAAGAATGGCAGAGCGGACGGACGGACCAATAGCCTGTTTAGACTACAGAATATTATAAAACATTTGTATGTACAGAAACGTAAATGTGATGAAATGTAAACAATCATCATATAGCAGGAGGAGCATACAGATCGGATACAACATATCGTATAAAGAAATGTAAAAACTGGTTTGGGGGAAGTCAGCTGACACCATAAAGGTTACACCATGGACAGCGATGGGGCATACCAAAACCAAACTCTGCCCAGTGATACAATTTTTGTATGACTTACATACTACAAGGGGATGCTGATCCTTCATCGAGTTTTCACGCTCAAATATGCGTTTGACTTTCGCTATATTACAGACATTTCATTACACAATGTTCAGACTATCAAAAATTAATGACCCTTTCAGATTACCTACAAATTCATCATACAGTTACTGTATACGAAAAACCGTATGACTATACGATGAACTTATACCTGTAGGTTGTCTGAATGGGGGAGAGCAAGAATACTGGAAACGAATGTGAAAAACATTCCTTCACAGATAGACAGAGACATGGTAATAGAATACGCATCAATCAAAATGCAATCTACATGAATGTATAATGTAAGGCTTGTCACGGAATTATAATTTGTACAATGAAATGAAATGCCATTGGTATTTTGTACAATCAACCAAATCATGAACTACTGAGTTTCACCGTGGGAAAAACAAATTATTTCCGTCTTTACTAAAAAGAAAAAGATTTTAAAAAAAACAAGCACATCTATGATGTGGCGCTCATCCGGCATCCAGCAAAGAAATTCACGCAATTTGTACTTTGAACTGAGTTGACACTGTAATGAATACACGAAATGTATATGTATTGGTTAAATGCATGTACAGATGATGAAGTGCCTATTGCAAATCTGGCTAAATGTGGTGTTGGAAGGAGACAGTGACGTGTAGATATGAATGAAAGTCTGGAAATTCACAACTCAAGTTGGACGACTGGAGTTAAAAGATTTTGTGGAATGTAAATTTTAATAGTTTTACTGTGTGAAAGAGAAACTTGAAATAAAGCATAAAGTCAGTCAAGGTGAGGTACATGTATCTCTACCAACTGTGAAATCTTTATTGAGAGAGATTTGAAGGTTAAGATTTAATAAAAGAGAAAAGCAGTGAATGACATAACTTATGCATTGGTGTACACATTAAAAGAATTTTAAGGTTGGGGCATTTGAAGGGTGGCTTCAGTGCATTGTCGCTCACTGTTTCAAGTCTTTATAAACTCATAACCCGCTATTGTCGACCACTGTCACTTCTGGGTTCTCGCTTCTGTTGACGATCGTCGACAGAAAGCATGTACAAATTTATAAAGCTATAGCCTTTGAAATAATCCAGCAGCCATGGGTTTCATAATGCACAGGGCAAAGAGTTAAAACAGTTTTTTTTTTATTTTTTAAAATAAATTTCACATAAATTAGCATAAATTTTCACATAAATTAGCATAAATAATTTTCTACACAAAAATTCAAAATTCTGTGAAGAAATTCAATGAACCTCATGAAAGTCTTTCAGATGGAACAAAAAAAATCAAAATCGGTCAATAAATGAGGAAGAAGAAGCAATTTTCGTGATTTTTAATTAATTTCGCATAAATTAGCATAAATAATTTTCTAGACAAAATTTCAAAATTCTGTGTAGAAGTTCAATGAACCTCGTGAAAGTCTTTCAGATGGAACAAAAAAAAATCAAAATCGGTCAATAAATGAAGAAGAAGCGATTTTTGCGATTTTCGAAAAATGTGCATAAATTAGCATATTTAATGAGTTTCAAAATTCTGTGTAGAAGTTTCGAATCCCCCACCTAGTGCTATCATATAAAGCAAACGGAATTAAAATCGGGTAAGAAATGGCGAAGAAGAAGCATTTTGAAATTGTGGACGGACGGACCGACGGACGGACGGACGACGGACGACGGACGCCTCGCCATGGCATAAGCTCATCTGCCCATTCGGGCCGGATGAGCTAAAAATGAAATGTATAACATACAGTAGCAGTCAGCATTCATTGACGACACTATTCAAGCCAGAACAATGGGATTAGTGGACCAAATCTGTAATTGTTCTGGGCGGATGTAAGACATTTTGCTCCTGCGACAATTGCTCCGGTCTAACTTTGCCATGTTAAACATAACCCTAAACCTAACCCTAACCCTAATCCTAATCTTCATATTGTCCTGAACAAAAAAAAAAATTCATGACCTTGACCTTGACCTTGACCTTTGGAGATATGGACTGCGGAGCAAATGTCGCAGGAGCAAATGTCGGCGCCCCTTCTGGGCTGAATAGTGTAAAAGTGTAGTCACTGAATGCTGACCGGTACTGTAGGTACATGTAGATATGTATCAAAGGTTCTCAATAAATACCATGAAATTCTTTCATAATGATCCTTTGGTAAAAACGTCCAAAATTATGTAATTTGTTTTTGTAACTGAGATGTTTTTTAAAATCTAAAAACATCAAAACTTACAGTCAGAAGGCGAAGGCTGATACTTTAAATTTGTTTTACCAAAATTGAAAAAATGCATAACATACAAAATAAACATTCTTTGCTGCTTTAAAAATCTATGCACTCTATAATTCTGTACATTGTACATGTCGTTGTACACCATATAAAAAACCCCATTAAACTTAAATATGAAAGATTGATATTTCGTCTTTTGAGGGCCAGAAAGATGCTAATCTACATAAAAAGATACAAGTTTACATCCTTTTGGCTCCCAGAGGAACATTTTATTTTGCTTTTATCAAAGTTTAAAGTGATGATCAATAGGCCTAAGTGTTGAATTTGTCTTAGAATTCTTCTGCTATGAGCCCCATGGGCAATATAATGCACATTATACATAGAGTACGCTCTTCTAGCTCTCCCCACTGCAGACATTACGTGAAAGTGCTTGACTCTCAACGACATATCGTCTGTTCGGAGCCAGAAGGGTGTTAACTCCACTACTTTCACACAGAGTTAACGCCCTTCTGGCTCTCAATAGATGATATTCAAAGCCAAATCCTAGGCACCCTAAACCAGCGCCTGTTGACAATCATTGGGTGGCCTCACAACAATCAATACCTCATCGTGCTGTGTAAATTGACAGGATTCACACCACACCGCCTTGCACTCTCAAGGAAGAGGCTCCAAGGAATTGCCCACAAAGTGGAGAAAAGGGCAAAGAAGTCAGCTTCGATATTGGTCTATTTACATCACATCTTTCATAAAGAGTGTTTGTTGAGAAGTACATGTAACTCTGATCTTTCCAGAGAGCTTCCACACATGTACTTTTATTCTTAACATATTTGAATTTTTTTTCTTTGTGGATAATATCAGGGTGCTATTTTGTTTCACTGGACTAGTTTGTTGCTCAGAATTGTAGTTTAGCATTGGAATGTAGTTGTAGCAGTAGTAGAAGTAGAAGTAGTAGTAGTAGTAGTAGTACATGTAGTAGTAGTAGTAGTAGTAGTAGTAGTAGTAGTAGTAGTAGTAATAGTAGTAAAAGTAATAGTAGCTGTAGTAGTAGTAGTAGTAGTAGTAGTAATAGTAGTAGTAGTAGTAGTAGTAGTAGTAGTAGTAGTAGTAGTAGTAGTAATAGTAGTAAAAGTAGTAGTAGTAGTAGTAGTAGTAGTAGTAGTAGTAGTAATAGTAGTAGCAGTAGTAGTAGCAGCAGCAGCAGTAGCAATAGCAGTAGTACTTTTTTCTTCCTTATCCTTTCATTTAAAAAAAAAACCCTAACTGAAAAAATTTACCAGAATTTGTGTTCATAATCTTCTGCCTGGCACACACGACAAACATTCTATCTCGGTTAGATAGGAACTCACTTTACATTACAATCATCACCCCCCCCCCCCCCCCCCCCCTCCCCCCCCCACCCATACACACACAATAATGGCATCCCCTCATTAATTCTCACAACTGTCAATTATCTCTCCACATTTAAGTTTTCTACAGATGGACTGATGGAGAATAGCAATTTCAATGATTATGATGATTTTTCATTGAACGCTACAGATGGTAATTTGACCTTTATCCAAGGATTTGATACAGATCATCTCTAAGCCACTTCTATGAGCCAATTTTCTCAGCCAGCACGAGGAAAGTGTTAAGATTCAGTGCATGAACTTAAAGATAAAGTTGAGTTCTGGGCCCTGTTTCATAAAACTTGTTATCAGTAACAACTGCCCCATTTCTATGAAACATTTGCTCTCAGCCAATCAGATTCAAGGATTTCAGTAGCTTATAACATCTATCAACTATCGTAACTTGTTACTGATAACAAGTTTTATGAAACAGGGCCCCGTTCATGTGATTACATTGTGTAAGAAACTGTCAAAGCAAATCTGAAATGGTTGTTCATGTCTATAACATTTGGGGTATACTGTGAGGTTTTGGAATCATCAAAATTATAAGAACTTGACACAATCTCGCTGAAAAGTGCATGTAATGCACACGGAAAGGGGTATATAGGACAATACACACATGTGGCAATGTGGCATGAACGTTCGTCGCAAACACTTCAGCTATCTCATATCATATTTCGAATATGTGGGCATTTGAGGAGCAATCCTTTGCAGGGGATATTTCTACTATGATATTCTTCCAAAATGATATAAAACTAGAGTTGAACAAGTGCAACTATACAGGTGGGCTGTGGAAGAGTCTTGAAATGTGATAGAGTAATAATATTGATGTATGAAGTAGGCATGTTCCTACATAACAGCTTTGACGCGTGCACAGTGCAGTGTCTTAAAATGTCAAAATGATGTGAAATCAACTTTAGAATCAATTATAGACCATACAAAAGCATTTTTACATGATTGCGGGTATGCGTGTAATGCGCATATTGTTGCGCACGTGGGCACACTAGAGGGTTATAATGCACGCACCAATTGCAAATGTTCAACGATGAACTATAACACATGCAAAATATATTCCAGTCAATCTAAGGCACTTTTACCGTTTGCGCCCGTACATGTATGTGCGTACATGCGCGTACTCGCGAGTTTGAGAAAATATTCTAGAAATCATGTAGGATCAATTAAAATGCTAAAACAGTCCAAGATAAGTCATTTTCACGCTGTATACGGAACTTAAGGCTTCTGACACGCGCGCATGTGCGCATGCGCGGAAAATTTTGAAATGTTTAAAATGGCCTTAAACATGCCCAAAATTGATTATAGACCATTTAGAGCATTTTCAGGTTTTACGCGCGCGCAACTTCACCGACGCGCGCACCCTATGTTCAATTAATTTTATTTTTAATTACAATTGCAAATGTTCAACAATGCCCTGTAACACATGCAGTCTATTCCAGTCAATCTAAGGCATTTTTACCGTTTGCGCGCGTATGCGCGTACGTACGTGTACACGCGCGTTTAAGAAAATATTCTAGAAATCATGTAGGATCAATTAAAATGTTAAAACAGTCCAAGATAAGTCATTTTCATGCTGTATGTGGAACTTAAGGCTACTGACGCGCGCATATGCGTGGACGTGCAGAAAATTTTGAAATGTTTAAAATGGCCTGAAATATGCCCAAAAATAATTATAGACAATTTTGAGCATTTTTAGATTTTGCGTGCGTGCACCTTCACACACGCGCGCGTACGCGCACGCACCCTATGTTCAATTAATTTCATTTTCAATTACAATTGCAAATGTTCAACAATGCCCTGTAACACATGCAGTCTATTCCAGTCAATCTAAGGCATTTTTACCTTTTGCGCGCGTATGCGCGTACGTACGTGTACACGCGCGTTTAAGAAAATATTCTAGAAATCATGTAGGATCAATTAAAATGTTAAAACAGTCCAAGATAAGTCATTTTCATGCTGTATGTGGAACTTAAGGCTACTGACGCGCGCATATGCGTGGATGCGCGGAAAATTTTGAAATGTTTAAAATGGCCTGAAATATGCCCAAAATTAATTATAGACCATTTTGAGCATTTTTGCACCTTCACCGACGCGCGTGTACGCGCACGCACCCTATGTTCGATTAATTTCATTTTTAATTAACTTGCATTATGCCAAATGTTGCTACAGTACTGCAGAGATATAGCAAATGTCAGAATTTTACAAAATGGCGCCTAGATGACGTCATGATGCATTGACTATGTTGAAAAAATTTCTGTGCTGAGACAATAACCATACATACCATTGTACCAAATTTGAATACATTTGAATAAGCCGTTTTGGAGATATTGTGCGTACAAAAAAGTGGGTAGAAATAAAAATAAATAAATAAATAAATAAATAAAAAATCGTACAAAAACATATTAAGGTGGTCTGTACTTGAAGTACAGCCCACCTAAAAAGAATGAGCTCACAAAATCCATTTTTCACATTCACCAGAACTCAACTTTCTCTCTAAAGATACTATTTAACATTTTGAAAGGGCTGTTTTGTACAGTGTAACTGATCATTTCCATTAATTTAATTTAGAAGTGATGAAGAAAAATATCCCTGTTTGAAGAATATTTGAAGAAAGTTTGAGGAAATTTAATTGAATGGTTTATTTGAATAACAATAATAATAAGAATAAGATTCATTTTAGCAGTCATATGACTGAATTGCTGAGAATGACATGTGATATATGCAATTTCAGTATTCATTAAAAAAAAGGGATTACGTTAGAAAAATACATCAAATTATTACTACAAAATAAAGAAAAAAAATCCTATTACAGTAAAACCTGAAAGACCGCTCAAGGGAGACAAGAAAAGCGTTTTTTAAGAGCAGGGTCTTTCTGAACAGGTTCCTTTCATACACGCTTGAACGAGAAACAAATTTCAAGGGAATACAAAGATTGTGGTCTTTATAGACAGGTGGTCATTCTATACAGGTGGTCACTAAACCAGGTTTGACTGTAATTTGAAATTTCCATCAATTTACAATCAAACATTGTACTTTTTGTATAAAAGATGTTATCCAGCTTGTATTCTTTACATGTTGCTAAAAGTACTGATCACTAATAAAGAATATACATTTATTGGACAAAAATGCTTTCGAATCATGCATGCCTCAGCATTTTATGGGAATGGGGCATAATACATTGCATACAAAATTTGTATGCCCCCTAAAAAACGAAACATTATGCAAACAGCCCCCAGGGTGTACTACGGTATACGTTTCGACTAGCATCTGTAGTCCTACATGTACTAGTTTTAATACCAGCCAGCAGTATTTGCATTTACGAGATTGATTGATTATTCCAAGAGGCAGACCGGTACTTGAATTCTGCTCATAGATAAATAGTTTTCTAGATGTATCGGGACTTTCCTTACTTCAAGGTTAAGGATACTGCATTTATGGGTAACAGGGGCCGATCCAGTATTTTGTAAAAAAGGGGGGGGGGGGGGGAGCGATCTCATTCCCCCAAACTCTGACAAGCAAAATAAAAAAGGGGGGTTATCGAGCATAAAGAGGGTTTTTTTAATTCCCCCCAAAAAAATTGTGACAGGCAAAGAAAAAAAGGGGGATCCAGACCCCTGAGACACCCCCTCCCCAGCTCTTTCACCCCCCCCCCCCCCCCCCCGCATTATCAAATACATACATCTACATGTAATTCTCAACATAAACACAACCTAATACAGAAGTATCACAATTTTTCATATCTTTGCACGCTTCAACAGGGAAAAGCAACTTTCATTTTCGGTCAGTATTCCAATGAAAGTACAAGCTTCTTATAAACCCTGACCTTGTAGAGAGGAACAGGAAGGAGAATGAAAAGGAAGCTGGGTTGAAGAACGAAGGACAATGGAGGAAGGTGGAGGGAGGAGGAGAAGGGAGAAAGTGGAGAAAATGGAAAAGAAAGGGAGAGGGGGAACGGAGGAAGAGAGGGAGGATAATGTTGGAGAGAGGAGAGAAAAAGACAGAAAGTGGGAGAAAGTAGAAGGAAGAGGAGGGACATGGAAGTTTGGTAAGAAAGGAGGAGTAAGAGCAGAAGAGGGGAAGGAGGAAAAGAAGGGGGAGAGTACAGATGAAGGAAGAGTTAGAAAGTGAGAGGAGAAAAATGGTTCTTGAGATATCAGGTAATGAGAAAGAGCGATGGACAAACATAATTCCTCCGGCACAACCTTTGATACATGTAGGTGGACGTAAGATGAAAGGAGTTTGTAGAGGATAAAGGGAAGGTCCACCCTTATATCAACTTGGTTTTAAAAGAAGCAGAAAAATAAAGAAACAGACCAGTAATACTGAGAGCAAAATCCAACAAGAAATAAGAAAGTTATTAATTTTTTAAAGTTGTAATCAATCCAACACAAATTGGCAACGCCATGGCATATCTTGCGAGCTCATCTTCCATTTGCTCTGTACTGAAAAAAAACATAAATTTCCATTTTCTCTAAAAAGAAAATTTTATTATACCATGCACCCTATACATAATCATTTTATTCCAAATGATTTTTAATACACAAATCCTGTATGATTCAAATCTGTTCCCTCATCAAGAACAAAGAAAATGAAAATTCATGAATTTCTGTGAATGGAACTAATGGGAGGGCTAGGAGCGCGCATGATACGTCACCGAGTTGCCAGTTTCAAAAATTCATACCTTTCTTATTTCTTATCAGATTTTGCTCAAACTTTCACTGATCTTTTTCTTTATTTTTTCTGCTTCTTTTGAAACCAAGTTGATATCAGGGTGGACTTTACCTTTAAAGAGGAGAAAAGAGGAGAAGAGAGGATATCAAGAAATGATAGTAAAGAATACAGTAATCAAAGAAGGGAGGAAAGACATATATGCAGACCTTCAAATATAATCTATATTGAAAAACTCTTCTGAAAGCGTTAAGGTACAGCCATACATGTCACTGCATGTTACAGACAACAGAGAAAATACACGTTGCAGTCATCAGCTTAAATGACACTGTAAGAAAGCCATATTCATCTCCGCATCCAATATCGAGTTAATTTTCATCCCATATTGTCCAATTCTGCAAACGAATTTACGACAACCAATTTCATCATGTACTAGGACTTTGCATAGAGCCCACGCAAAGTGGGCTGTCGGCTTTTTCATCAAATTCTGATTTATTCAGCTAGGTACTTTCATTCCGCCAAATGTTTCCCCCTAATAATTGTTCGAAGACCAGTGTATACTCGAGCAATCAATCACAATTTCTTCCCATTGTTCAATTCTACAGCAAATATTTGTTACTCATTACTTATTCCAGTTTGCTCCGACTAGAGAGAAAAGGTTCCTGGGCAAGCACAAACGATGTGTATACAGACAGAAATACATGTACATCATATTCATCATGTGGGCATATTGATAGATGTTTTCAACACATGAGAATAAAGGATGCCGTATTTTATGCTAGTAAATAGCGTATGTATAATACGTGCTGTGATTGGTTAGGTTCGCATCACGTGATGTGCAAAAATTTTGTTATAGTGCACGATCGTGCACTATAACAAAATTAGGCCCGGGCCTAATACACAATAACAGTTATAGATCTAGGAGTCTATGTACTATAACTACTAGTGCATGTTCTATTTATGCACCATTACTGGACTATATGAACTCCCAATACTAAATCATCCACTCCGGATAATGTAGTATTTGTTGAGCACATAATCCAGTATATGATAGATCATGCACTATTTATATATTAATAAACGTTACCTCATTAAGACTACCATAGGTAAGCTTCTGGACTGTAAAGTGCAATTGTAATAAAAGAACAACAACACTCCTGATGACGGACAGTCAACCTGTCCGAAACGTCATCGAGTCTTCTCCACTCTCAACCTTCTCATCTGGTTTACAGTCCTTTTCAGGACTTCACACTTTCAAGAAAGAATACTTCTACATTCTCTGAATTTCTATCTCGCCTTTCCATTTCTTCTCCTCTTCACTTTTCTCCACTTTCCTCTTCTTACTCAACAGTCCTTTTCAGGACTAACCACATGGTGAACCGTAAGCCTTCTCAACGTTACCAGTATCACCATTATGCAAACCTCTACCTTCAAAGATCACCCAAGAACAACATATCATGAATTATCATTTTTCTGAAAAGTTTCTTCCTCTTTCTCTCTTTTAAGATTATTATAATGAACCTTACATCCCAAGCAAAATAATCAATGTAGATGTATACAGGGTGGCCCAGAAAAAACGGACAAGGCTACTTCCAATAATGTAGGGTCAAATTTACTGGTACCAGCGGAAGGAGAATCTTTCCACATGAAAAATGATACCAAGAGTGACAAATTTGGTTGAGGGTTTTTTTGTTTCAGGGAGCATTTTGCGACGGGAAGACAGGAGTTCAAATCTGTCCTGTATCAATAAAAATTTGTTTTAAACCATTCGTCTTGCATTGCCATAATTGGCACTTTCTCCGACTTCTACAAAAAAAAGTAAGCGCCATGCAATCAGACACTCAGAAGTTGACCTAGTTCTATGGAAACAAAAAATAAATTACCTGTAAGTCTTATAGCACCCTGCTGATAGTTTCACATAAAACTTAGCACAGGTTTTTTGTTATGGATTTTCTTGGGGGCTTTGTTTTCTTTCTCTCTTTCTTTTTTTTTGGGAGACATTAGTGCACAGCAACTTATTACAGCATCCTATTGGAGTGCATGTATCTCTGTTACGAAATCAAAGAGTGTGGGAGAGAAGAATTCCAAGAATGTTTTACGTGACATAATAATAAGCCCATTTATATCATTTCTCATTAGAATACATGTATTGTTCTTGTAAAAGATGAATAGTTGCTCCATGTCACTTCACATCATCAATGTTTGCTAAACACCATGAAATAAAACAATTACACAAATAAAAACAAGCCAAGAATACTAAAAAAGAGGAAAAAAATGTGGAGATACATTAATCAAGAATCCAGTTGGAACACTCTCGTGGTTGCATTAATGCTTTTAAAAAGAGAACTTTTAGTTGGAATGAGAACAAGGTTGCAAAATTTTACTTTCTAGGGCATATGTTAATGGAGCTTTTAACAAAAATACTCCTATTTGGAAAGAGAGAAGTCTTAGAATCAGTAATCAGTAGCTACGGGACTTGTGATTTTGAAACTTTAAGTTAACAAAAATAATACTCAAGGGTTCACACAGGCCCGAAACAATGACTCTCGATGTTCTGAGATTACAAGTTGAGCGATCGTCTTTTAACATGAACAGAGAGGTCATCATTAATAATGAGTTTGCTAAACTTAAAGTTTATTCTGTCCACCTGGTCCATAACTTGTGATTTTGAAACTTTAAGTTAACAAAAATAATACTCAAGGGTTCACACAGGCCCGAAACAATGACTCTCGATGTTCTGAGATTACAAGTTGAGCGATCGTCTTTTAACATGAACAGAGGGGTCATCATTAATAATGAGTTTGCTAAACTTAAAGTTTATTCTGTCCACCTGGTCCATAACTTGTGATTTTGAAACTTTAAGTTAACAAAAATAATACTCAAGGGTTCACACAGGCCCGAAACAATGACTCTCGATGTTCTGAGATTACAAGTTGAGCGATCGTCTTTTAACATGAACAGAGGGGTCATCATTAATAATGAGTTTGCTAAACTTAAAGTTTATTCTGTCCATCTGGTCCATAACTATGATGGAGGACCCCCCCCCCCCCCCTGATCGCGGTTTTGGCGTAAACCACAAGCTCGCTTGTTGTTCTAGAACAACGAGCAAACTTAATAAGTTTCAAAAATACCAGTCCGTTCAAACGGTCTGAAACTACAGGATAACTACTAACTACAAGCGAATCTTAAAGTTTAGCTCTCTTTGTGTGAACCCGACTAGTATTTAGGGGCTTTGAGCTATAAATATTCAGAACATTCCTTCTTTGAATTCACACTACTTATGAAACTAATTTCCATTGATCAACCACAACCAGGATGTGAGGGTGAGCGTGGATATAATTTCCTGTTACTGTATGAAGAAACTATCACACACATGGATTTATGATATAATTACATGTAATACTGGAGAGTGCCTGCAAGTGGGCACAAGATCACAAGTATACCTTAAAGTGCTTGAAAAATCTAACTATAGTGATCCCAGCCTGCAGTGCGTAAAAAAACATAAGAGCCAGTTTTGTTTTTATATGTTTCTTGTTTCTATTTAGTAAATGCTCATTAATATAAAAATGTTGTGTATTTCTAATACCATACCTAAACAATTAATTGATTTCTGGTGAAATATTTCACACATACCAGTATATTCATGTCCAGAATGCTCTATATTGATTGTGTATCACAGCCATACTGTTCTAGTACCTTTACATTCATATCTTGTTTTTCTGTATGTCCAGCCTACTAGCAGCAGCTTTTCAAGTATGGTATTTCTCACAGCTTTAGGGAAATTGGAAACGACATCAATAACCAAGCACTCTGTTCATAATTCTCATAGAGTTAATATTCATACCGAAATACATACACCACATATATCATATTTCTGATTTTTTCCCCCATTTTTCTCACTGCAAGCTACAAGATATCATATCCTATGATATTATTACACTGTAACAGTCGGTAAAGCAAGCAGAGTGTGTGTTCTGTTGGTAGCGAAATATTCAATTAGAGTCTTGGTGAAGTGTTTGATGACACATATAAATCTATTAATGAATTAATGATCTTTTTGAAAGTAACATAATTTTTGGCCTCATTTTCTATTGCATCAACATGTGTATCTAGCCCCTGAGAAAAAGCTGATCTGTCTTTTTAGCCTCCAAGTGGCGGCCACTGGTTGAAAAAAAGCTAGCGGCCTTCTTGAAAAATACTGTCCACCTTTGGAAAGTGTACAGGAGCAACCCTTTTAAAGGAAAAAAAGGGTCTCCTCTCTCTCTCCTTTTCCTTACAAGGCAGAACACTCAGTGCTCAGTGAGTTTATCCATTTTAACAGTCCGTTTTGTAGACTTACACAAAATTACGCAAAAACTTTGCACAGGTTTAGTAGACATCCTATAGATACTGCCTATGAAATTTCAAGGTCACAAGTTCTATGTAAACTCCCTTGTAAAAAAAAATGAAAATCTTGCTTTTGTCGCAGAGGGAGCTATATTCAGAAATCAACACAAGTACATGTACAAATTAATAACTGTCAAAAACTAATTTTAACAATTATGTGATTTTTTTTTACTCAAAAAAATAAAGTGTTACCTAATTGTTGTTATTACTTACTTAAAAGCAAATTATAATCCCTTTCATATCCGCACAAGTTTTCCAATTATAATTCTTTTGTACTTTATCACATACTCACACAACTTCAAAATTTAGGGCTGCAAAGGGGTTGAAGCACCTTTAACTCAAAAACAGATTATCTTGGGGAGGGAGCTCTTTATAACATTTTGGAGGGTAAACTGCAATTTTTTCAAGTTTTGTCACTGTTATGAACACTTACTATCATAAGTACTGTGCAGGTTTATAGGGGCATATTGTAGCACATGGCGTTCTGCGTTTTCCTTTTTAAAAATAATATTCATACCCTTTATCTCCTTTTCTCTTCCCATGTAAAATTTCAATATTCCGTGTCTGGAATAGATTTCCTACTGTATGTCAATATGTCTGGCAGGCTAATAACATCCCCATGTGTATGACAGTGGTGTACACTACTATATAGTTACACGGAGATGTATTTAACATAATCTATTTAACGAAAGGAAAAGGTTAAAACTCAACAGCTCTGCACTTTGCTTGAACGTATACTTTGTGTATCTTAGGGTGCAAAAAAATTGTCTTTTGTTTTACAAGTGATCTCTTTCGATGTGCTACATGTACATGCAGAACAAGCAAGATTGATGACTTTCATTTTATTGTTATCTACCAAAGCTTTTTTAGAATTTTCCAGAGTTCTAGTGGAGGTTTCCCAAACTAAATCGTGCATAGCTCAAAAGGATTTTCTTTTGCAGGCATCTTGCAAACTAACATTATTTGAATACTAAATCATCTGTTATGATTAAAATATGCACAGTTATTATTAAAACTCAAATTAAAGTCAACATGTATTTGTGCCTTTAAAGTATACCAATCACCTAAATAATAATTTGTGTAGCTAAAATGTATCAAATCAACCTCAGAAAAATGTCTGACATTCTATACGATAAAATTTATTATGAGACAAAAATAAAGGATAATGTGAAACCCTGTAAATAGGGCCCACACGGAACCGAACTCCGCCTTGGGTTCTGTGCCAGCCCTTTTCTATGCGAGCCTGTGCGGGTGCGTCCACTACTCCACTGGTCTTCTCACAAGTACATGTAGCTTTTACCTTCAATGAGAGTGTATTTGAAATAGTTGAAGCACAAAACTTAAATATAGCGACATGGAACCTCTAACAAACAGAGAAAATATTTTTTGGTGCTTACCCTGCCGGAAAGAACACAGTGTCCCACAGTGTGTTCGCAGTGTGAAACACAGTGTGAAATCATCTTCACACTGTTAAATTTCACACTGTTAAATTTGAGCATTTTAACATTGTGAATCACATCTTCACATTGTGAGCGAGTAAATTCACACTTTAAAATCGAACATCACCATGTGAACACTCTGTGGTAAACCACACTGTAGAGGTGTCCACAGTGTGAAATCATCTTCACACTGTTAAATTCGAGCGTTTTAACATTGTGAATCACATCTTCACAGAGTCGACTATGTGAACACACTGTGGGACACTGTGTTCTTTCCGGCAGGGTAGGACCCTTTAGAGGCTCTAAACAAAAACAAGACATTCGTATATTGTCTGCTGAGAAGCTGAGGAGCAGTAACTCTTATCCTTTCACTCAGGGTTACCATCCTTCTGGCTGTAACAACCAGAAGATAGATTTCAACAAGAAAAATAGAAACAAGAAAACAGGTTGGGAATGAACAAAAATTTGAGGGTTTCTTATAATCTGATATTTTTTCCTGTTACGAAGCAGACCTTTTGATGTATCATTTAATATCATGACTAAAGTTGATGCACACCATTCATATAGAGATGGAAATTGATGTCTAGACACTTTTCATTCCTTATTCATCCCCTTTTAAAATTAATCTTTGAACTAACTTGCTGTTTTTCAATTCACTTTATTCAAATTCATCCTACAAAATTAAAATTTAATGTTAAAAATGTGAGTACACTAGATAAAAGCCTCTCACTTTAAAAAGTCGATCTGACAGGTTATCCCTTAGAGTTGGTAAAAAAAAAAAAAAAAAAAAAAAATTTTACTACCTTCATATCATGGCAACAGCATATTTAAGAGAAAAAAAGAGCATACTAGGCTAGACTCAAATGCCCCTGTGCCTTCTAATCAGGCACAGGGGCATTATCAGTTCATTTTTAACAGGGGGCAGACCAAATTTGCCAAGTCAATCTAACCCCCCCCCCCCCAACAAAAAAAGGCTAGAAAAAAAAGGGCACACAAAGGAGGCTTTGAAATTAAAAAAGAATATTTTTGCTGGGGTACGTAGGGAAGGCAGGAGGCGGGGGGGGGGGGGGATGCCCACATGTCCCCTCTTGTGACACCCTAGGACTGCACAAGAACTTAAATGCTTGGGTGGTGATGTGCCATACATGTATAGATAAAAGACTTCCCATTCAAGCTTGAATTCCTTAGTTTATAATTAACTAAATATTATTGAATCACAAGTTCAGACTATACAGTGTGGTTAATTTTTAATACAGGCAATGAATTTTTAATGGAGAATGAAAATCACACCTCTACATGTATCTGAAGATTCCAGACGAGACAGGTGCATTAAGTATCCTTCATTCATTCTAGGCATCTAGTTTATCATACCATGCACTCAGTTATCCCTCGGAAGAACATTTTCCGAATCTTAAACCATGCCCGATTATGATGAGTGCTTGGAATCAGATAGCAGTGTTAAAAAAAATAACAACTTTTCAGTTCATGGAATCCCTTTTTTGATTTGACATTTTAAAAAGGGCAATTTTCTCGCAGTGACTTTCGTGTGTTTTATTAAAGGAGAATGAAACCCTGGGGAAAAATCAATTTTAATGAAAAGAGAGGATAGAGAAAAGCAATTTTTAAAAAGTTCCATCAAAAATTGGTTAAGAAATGAGAATGTTATGAAAGTTTGAAAAGTCTCAATTTACTTTCTATGGCAATCCTCAAATTGGCAATGTTGCTTCAAAGTGACAGGTTTAGTAGTACAACTCTCAATATGTTTTGTACGTAAAATTTCATATTTTCCCCATTATTTCTCAAGGTGCAACTTGTCTCCTTCTTAGCTCAAGATATATCATGGGAAAATGTATTTGACATAACATATGCCGAGTTCACAAAAAGACAGGCAGCATCTTTAGAGATAATGGAGAAAATATGAAATTTTGTGTACAAAACATATTGAGAGTTGTACTACTGAACCTGTCATTTTGAAGCAACATTGCCAATTTGAGAATCGCCATAGAAAGTAAATTGAGACTTTTCAAACTTTCATAACTTTTTCATTTCATAACCGATTTTGATGGAACTTTTTAAAAATTGATTCTCGATCTCTATCATCTCTTTTCATTAAAATGGATATATCGCCAGGGTTTCATTCTCCTTTAATATTTTAAGAGAGCTCTTTTTCAGTTTACCACAGCTATTTTGGAGCTTTCCAGAGCTAAATCACTCACTACTCCGGGGGAGCGTTTCATCAAGCGTTTTGTCAGTGATTTTTACCGACAAATGTGCTCTCAGCCAATCAGATGCAAGGATAACAGTTGTCGGTAAAAATCACTGACAAAACACTTGATGAAGCGCTACCCTGTTTATTTTTCAGTGTCAGATAGGCATTAACTGATAATGCTTTACATGTACAGTGTAGCACAGAATGAATACCTTCCAGCTCTCAACAGAAAATATATTGTAGGCAAGGGTACATTTTTGAGAAAACATCATTTTTCTGGGAGAAAAAATGAAATAGATATTTTTTGTACCAAAACAGGAGTTGTTAATTTCACTTGGAATATGGATCATAAGAACCTTAACCTTTTATTACACATTTTACCTCATAGAATTACGCAAATAAAAATATATTCACAAGACAAGCACTGCATGAACTTTTAGTTCAAAGAAAACCTGAGACGAAGCGTGACGCACGCACCATCCCACATGATTTCATTATTGGGGTTGACTCGTAAATATTTCAGATGAAAGGCGAGATTCATGAATGCGTTATGAAAGGGGGTGGGCTGGAGGATATCTAGTTGTGAAATTCATGTAAAAATTTCCATAGCACTATTACAGTGAAGACAGTCATGTTAAAGAAATAAAGACAAGGGTACAAGAAAAGCAGTCTTCATAGGCCAGTGGCATTTCTATACAGATTCATCTAGTACATATTTCAACAACAAAAATTGTTCAAGGGAAAAAAAAACACGTGATCTCTGTATGTCCTTTATGGTCACTTAAGGGGGGGTTTCACGGGGCACACAAAAGATTCGCGAAGGATGCGAATGTCAAAAAAAATGGCGAAGTCCAACATTCGTACTTTAGGCTTCAAAAGTTCGCCAAACGTGCAGGGGTTCGGAAGCATCGTCAATCGTTCATGGGAGTCGTTTTTAGTTTGGAGGGAATTTTTAAAAAGTCTGAAATTTCTTGCGAACGTTTCCAGCATTCCGAGTCGTGATTTGTTCATGATTTGCTCTCAAAAATGTCTGAAAAGCTTCGTCATTTGCGCACGACCTACTCACAATGTGCGCGATGTTCGCAAAATCTTCGTGAAACCAGAAAAATCTCTGTGAAAACCCACCTTAATAAAAATTTGAACAAACATAACATGGGCAAAATTGAATACAGAAATTAGGAAATGTGGGCCTACATCTTATGAGCCATACAGACCATTTTTCCTTGTAAACCCTTTACATTTTAGCCTTCTTCCCAATGCTCTCCCCTTCAAAAAAAAATAGAAGATGCTGCGCAGCTCAGGCATACAAGAAGGAGACTGAAATAGCAATTTTCTTCCCTCTCCCTCACTTTATCACACCTCGTTAAAAATTATATATATATCCACCGGGTACCATGTTTTTTGCTACGTATATTGAGTTAAACGTGATTTCATTAACGCTTACTGGTTTCAGGTAGTTTGCTACCATGAATTATTCAGCAGTATTACATGTATAATGCGTGTGCTATCTGAACTTTTGAAGCTTGTAAATCATTTCCTAAAACCTTTGCACTCATAGGTTGCTTTCCCAAATGTTTGATGTATATGCCAGCCTATATGTTTGTTTACTTTATAACAGAATATATTGTGTACTTGCATATCATAACTAAGTGTCAATGAATTAAATGTACAATGTACAACTTTATCTACTGTCATCGTTAGTAGCATATACATGGTACTAAATATTTTTGAAAATACTTTAAACAAAGAAAATCGGCTAACAGTATTAATATCATATTATGTACAGAAATGATTTTCTTTTACATTTCAGCTCTAGATCTAATGTATTTAATCTGGGAATTGATCAATCACCTTGTTCCAAGACCCCCCCCCCCCCCCCCAATTTGACACTAGTCTGCAAGCCAGACCCTAATTTGAGACTTTATCAGAAAATCATTGTGTCTTGAGAGAAGCCTAACCCAGCTACCTTCTCGTTGTGTAAGGAGCAGCTATAGTACATGGCCTAAGGTAGTCCTACAATGCAGACCTCTTTTACAACTGACCAGAGTTTGTGCCTGCAAACTAATTTGACACAGCCACAGACTGGCAAAGCTGCACGTAGGGTCAGCAAAGTTGGTGACGGGGCTCTTTTGGAATTGTGTGTCAAACTCAAGAGCCTGTGCCTGCAGACTAGCAGCTCTCTAGAAAAAAAAAGGTACAGCCAAACACACACTTGAAATCTGGATACTACCGTGCGTTGACTTCCCTCATCAGAGGGGGCTAAGAAGTGGCAGGCATCACACCTCATCTATACTCGGAGCGCCTTAAAACGGGACGAACTGACAGCCACCGAGGACTATTTCGAGAACATGTCCTTAATAATGAAATAAGGGTGCTCATGCCCAATCTGTGCTTGCTTTTCTCTAAGCCAACCAGGTAGAAAAATAGGGGGAGAGAAAGAGAAAGGTAGAGAAAGAGCGAGTGAACAAAAAAAAAAAGAGCAAGAGGGAAAGAGAAAGAGAGAGAGAAGGGGAGGGTGGGGGAGAAAGAGAGACACACACAGGGAGAGAAAGGGGCTAGAGATAAAGGGAGGGTGGGGGAGAAAGAGACACGCACACAGGGAGAGAAAGGGGCTAGAGATAAAGGGAGGGTGGGGGAGAAAGAGAGACACACACAGGGAGAGAAAGGGGCGAGAGATAAAGGGAGGGTGGAGGAGAAAGAGAGACACACACAGGGAGAGAAAGGGGCTAGAGATAAAGGGAGGGTGGGGGAGAAAGAGACACACACACAGGGAGAGAAAGGGGCTAGAGATAAAGGGGCTGGTGAGTAAGGGACAGGAAAATAGTTTGGGGTGAAAATTAGTGAAAATTACTTAATATCTTAACTCTTTGCCCTGTGCAGTGGCGGATTCATAGGGGGGGGCAATCCCGGCCCGTGCCCCCCCTCCTTTTGAGGGAAAACAATGCAATGTGCCCCCCCTATTTGCGATTGTGCCCCCCCCCCCCCTTTTCGAGCAGAAAACCTTTTTTTTTTTTTTTTTTTGCTGATCAGAGAATTATGGAGGGAAACTGGACCCCATAACCCCCACCCCCCCCCCCCCCCCCCCCCCCCCCCCCCCCCCCCCCCCCCCCCCACTGAGCGACTTTTGGAGGGCTGGCGAAAAAAATTTTTTTTGCTCGGTGGAATGGCCAAATCGGCTCCGAGCTGTGGTGAAGTCACAAAAATTGTACGACTGCCTACGATTGGATATTAATTTTGCCCTTAATCCCGGTAGAAAGCTGACAGCTCATCAAAACCCTATGTTTGATATTCATATTACTTTTCAGAACCTGAATAGTGTAGATTTCATTTGTTAAAATGCCAATATTTAATGCCATAGTGATTTATTTCACAAATCGGATCGCAGACCGATTGTAAGGTGTGCGGTGGCCTTTGCTAGTGTAACTCATAAAAACTATTAAAAATACACCCACATACACACATACGTAGTCATGTACACAGTGTAGTCCTGGATATACATGAATATTTTCTTTCAATTTTCTTTTCCCCCTATTTTATTTCTTTCTTCTTCTTTTTTTTTTCTTTCCTTTTTTCTTTCAATGTTTTCCCAGGGCTATGATTCCACATTCCACATTTCCACATTTCCCCCTTATATTTAGTTTGAAAGTTTATTTCCATCTAAAAAATAATATATACACTATGATAATATGTTTCTTTCAACTTTCCCCTGTGATATTGAAACAAGTATTATTTATCATTGTTTGAAATTACTCCAAAAAAACAATTTAGACAAAGAATTTTTCTTCCTTTCACATTTCTCCACCCCTCTGATATTTATACAGGTGTAAAATGTAAAACACAAATCCGAAGGGATAAATTTACAACCAATCAGACTTCAAATTGATGCTTTCAAGAGCCAACATGGTCCTATGTTTTATCATCACTGAGAATAATGAGAAAAATATTTGCAAGTACAGTCAAACCCACTTAAGTGACCATCTGTCTATAAAGACCATGCCCTTCAATAACGATTCACTTGGGAACATGTATAATTAAGGCCACTGTACACCTTACGATCGGTCTGCGATCCGATTTCAGAAGAAAATGTAATATCATTTGACAAATCCTTTATAAACGAAAAATATTTTTGATTTTACTATTTTACAGATAGTAAAATCGATAATACGGCTTTTGCCGAGTTTTCGAGTCGGTGGAATGGCCAGATCGGCTTTGAGTCGTATTGACGTCACAAAAATCTGTAGAAAGTAGACAGCTCACCAAAACCCTATGTTTAGTATTCATATTACCTGAATAGGATAGATTTCATTTGTTAAAATGCCAATATTTAATGCCATGTAGCGAATTATTTCACAAATTGGATCGCAGACTGATCGTAAGGTGTGCGGTGGCCTTTAAAGGCATCTGCACAAAATTTACCACCTGCCTATCAAGACGGCTTTTGACTTCCTTGAGCAGTCTTTTAGTTTCATTTCTATCATTTTGATTGATGATTTTATAAAAAAACCTCAAGATACTCAATTATTCTTATGTTCTATGTAATATTTCTCAGCAGTTTCTTTCACATTGCAATCTCACGACTGAACTCAATTTTCCACAAGCAATCACTTTCAAAGTATGCTGTGATACAGTACATGGATGGGGGAATCGTATTCTCAGCGGCATCTCTTTCCTCATATGTACAAAATGAAATATTCAGAAGCAAGAGAAAGGCGATACTTTCTTCACTGTGCCTTGGAGCGATCAGCGATTATGTATCGATCTCCCCATCATTCAACCGGAGTCTTTGCTTTGCGGCTTCAGCTATGGGCATTTCTTTAACGTATTTCGCTCAAGTGAGGAAACAGTTGAGAGGGGCTCCCACTGAGGGAAGTTCATAAGAATATGGACAGATCCATATATTGCATTATTATTTGTATGAGGGGTTTTCGGGCGACCAGAAAAATTGGCAGATCTCATGGTTTGCGCAAAAGTACCCAGATGATCGTCCAATTTTAAAACAATATCTCATGGTTTGTGTAAAGTACCCGGATGACCCTGCAATATATTTCCATATCACAAGGTTTGCGGGGTCAAAAAAGTGAATGCGTGTTTAAAGAGAAGGTTGAGTTCTGGGAAAGATGAAAAATAATGAGAGCTTTCTCATTCCTTTTATCTCAGTTTGGAAGAACACCATGGTAGATATGTCCCCTGAAAAGGATTGCTCCTTAAATGCCCTTATTTTCAAAATATGATGAGAAATGGTTGAAATGTTCGGGCCGAAACATGCCATGTGTGTGTGCAGCGCATGTGCTTTTCAGCCAGATTGGGTCAATTTCTTATCATTTTGATTATACCAAAACCTCGCAGTATACACCAATCCTTGAATGTAGACATGATCAACCTTTCCCAATTGCTTTCTTTCACAATAAAATCGCATGACCAGAACTCAACTTTATCTTTAGGACAATGGATGTATGCGTGAAGCCCTTGCAAGATGCTTGGGTAAGAACAAAATGATGTTTTTCCACTTGTCTTTTATGTTGAAGTCATTACAGAAACATAAGGACATGTAATGGTGAAAGTTGAGGAATTGGGTTTCATACAATTAATAATAATAATATTGAATGGCTTTCCTTTTGTGGAACACAAGGGTATATTGCACTTGCTTTAAAAATATTTCACTGGTCGTTCCAACACGTGAAATATTTTCATAATTCGCGCAATATACCCTTGTATCCCACTCAAGGCTGTTCAATATGATATAAATATATTTATCTCTTTAGTAATAAAGACCACATTTTTGTTTCCTTGTTATTTTTGGTGTAATTGAAATGTGCTACAGGGAGGAAGCACCTGGACAATGTATGTAATGTAAAGACCATTTTTTTGTATATGTTTGCATTTCCTTTTTGTTGTTGTTGTTGTTGTTGTTTCTTGTTGAAACCCACAGGCGGAAACCTGAAAAATATACCAATAGGTAAGGAATGGCCACTTTCTACATACTATGAACAGGGAAATGTAGTTACATATTTTCCTGCTTTGAACATGATGGACGAAGAGAGTGGACAAAATAAACGACCCCTCATTCTACCCTTCACAATGGTTCTAGTAGTCAAAAGAACATCCCTTCACTGCTATTATGTAAAAAAATATGTAGAATAGGTGTCACATGCATATTCACCTGTTCTACTCATTTTTATATAATAGCAGTGAAGGGATGTTCTTTTGTCTACCAGAACCATTGTGAAGAGTAGAATGAGGGGTCGTTTATTTTGTCCACTCTCTTCGTCTATCATGTTCATAGTGACATTTCCCTCAACAGTTTCCATACAATACAGGATTACCGACTGACTGTTTTGTATCCAAAAGTGCATTTGATTATAAAAGGTTAAAATGAAATTTTAGCATTGTTGACTGTGGACATGTATAGGCCATATTTATCAATCTCTGATGATTTTCTTGATCATCTTGCACTCCATAACACTTTGGATGGCTTACAATGTACACGTACATTGTATTTATGTCTGCATTTGAAAGTATCTTTCATTCTGGAGAAAGGGTTCACTAACACTGAAATCTTCTGGGCATTTATACATACATGTATATGTACAGTCAAACCTGCTTTAGTGACCACCTGTTTAGAAAGACCACCTGTCCATAAAGACCACAATTTTTGTTTCCCTTGAAAAGCGTTTCTCATTGAAACATGTATCAAAGGAACCTGTCTGTAATGACCACCTGCTCACAAAGTCCGCTTTTCTTGTCTCCCTTGAGTGGTCTTTATACACAGGTTTCACTGTATGTACATTTGTAGCTCTTAAACTGCAATGTTCACTTTAATTTGTGGTGAAATATGAACATGCTCAAGGATTCACCCAAGTCTGCGGTCATCTAGCTTTCTCCATGTCAGCAAGTGATTGATGCTAAGTTTCAAATATTCAGCGATGAACTTTATACTCAGATACAGATTTACCAGATAGATTTGCCTGCACATACATGTACATGTATAAAGTGAACTGTAGCTATTCATTGGTATGGTTAAAAAGAAAAGGCTACAAAAGCAAGTCAGAATCAGTTTCTACAAAAATGATTTTAAAGGTAATGTTCAGTTCTGGTCAAGCAATCTCATCTCTGGTGCATATAATGTGGTTTTGGAATCATCAAAATGATAAAATCCACCTAATCTCGCTCAACAGCACATGCACTGCACACAGAAATGGGTATATGGGACTGCACACACCTGTGGCATGAATGTTTGGCCCAAACATTTCAATTACTTCTCGTCATATTTTGAATATGAGGGCATTTTAAGGAGCAATCCTTTTCAGAGGACATTTCTACTTTAGCGTTCTTTCAAATTGACATAAAAGGAATGAGAAAGCTCACAAATTATTTTTCACCTTTCCCAAAACTCAACTTTTCTCTTTAACCAACAAGCACACACACGCACCAAAAAACAAAAAAAAATTAAAAAAAATTGTGTTGTTTTGAGGTACTGCTGTTCATGAAGCAGGTTCAGATCAATACAGTCAAGCCTGCTTCGACCGTCTGTATAGAAAGACCACCTGTCTATAAAGACCACAATTTTTTTTACCCTTGAAAAATGTTTCTCATTGAAACATGTATTAAAGGAACCTGTCCATGAAGACCACCTGCTCATAATTAAAGACCACTTTTCTTGTCTCCCTCAAGTGGTCTTTATATGGTTTCAATCATATTCCTGATGTACATGTCCATGCAACCATTTTAAAGGAGAATGAAACCCTGGGGAAAATCAATTGTAATGAAAAGAGAGGATAGAGAGAAGCAATTTTTAAAAAGTTCTATCAAAATCGGTTAAGAAATGAGAAAGTTAAGGAAGTTTGAAAAGTCTCAATTTACTTTCTATGGCAATCCTCAAATTGGCAATGTTACTTCAAAATGACAGGTTTAGTAGTACAACTCTCAATATGTTTTTTACACAAAATTTCATATATTTTCTCCATTATCTCTAAAGATGCTGCTTGTCTTTTTGTTAACTCAGCATATGTTGTGTCAAATACTTTTTCCCATGATATATCTTGAGCTAAGAAGGAGACAAGCTGTACCTTGAGAGATAATGGGGAAAATGACTTGTGAAATTTTGTGTACAAAACATATGGAGAGTTGTACTACTAAACCTGTCACTTTGAAACGACATTGCCAATTTGAGGATTGCCATAGAAAGTAAATTGAAACTTTTCAAACTTTCATAACTTTTTCATTTCTTAACCAATTTTGATGGAACTTTTTAAAAATTGCTTCTCTCTATCCTCTCTTTTTATTAAAATTGATTTTTCCCCAGGGTTTCATTCTCCTTTAACAATTTCAACTCTTTTGCCACATAAATTTTTAAAAATTGTTTGTTAATCAAAAGGATAAAAAGGACCTAAAGATACTAAAAAAAAGATAAGAGATTTTTATTTTTTTGTTTTGTTTTATTTTTTCATCTATTGTTTTCTTGTTAGTTTTTAATCATGATTCCCCTAGACATTAAATCTATTTTGAATAGATTTTTTTAATCAAAAGATAAAATGTATCTTAAAATATATAAAAAGATATGATTTTGTTTCGTTTTGTTTTGTTTTGGTTTGGTTTCTTTCATTTTTAATTATGATCCCAGTACATTAAATCTATTCTAAATTGATTTTTTTGTTTTGATTTGTTTTCATTTCTTTTATTTCTTCTATCGTTGAATTACTATTCCCAGTAGATTAAATCAATTTTATTTTTTTCAATTAGAAGAGAAAAATGAACCTTAAAAAGAACTTTAAAAAGATCAGATTTGGTACTGTTTTCTTTTCTTTTCATTTTTTTTCAGTTTAATACAATTCCCAGTACATTAAAAAAAAAAAAAAAAAAAAAAAAAAAACAATGTCATACAGGTCATAAATTGGTAATATTGCATTTATATTCTTTGATTCAATGAAATAAATACACCATTTTTTATGTAGATATTTTGTTATCTTTCTATCCGTATCATTTTGTTGAAATGATTTTGCTTAATACCCCCTCCATGCTTCACGTATGTACTTTTTACATTGGCACAAAATGTGGTTGATTTTCCTACAAGAGAAAATATTCTTTTCAGGATTTTACTTGTGCACTGTGCAATGTATGGTATGTAGTCTAACAGTATACATATACATGTATGTGTATAATTGTGAAATGTACAAGTAGGCCTTTACTGCAAGTATAGTTTTATACTATAGTTGTATCTTCTATTAAATTAAGAGACCCCATTCTATGTTCCAAAGGTCATGGATGCAGATGACAAACATGAACCTCAGAAAGAACTGCATCTGCATGTAGTTTCTGTTACTAATTCAACCTTGGTTACTGATTAAGGCACTGCATGCGAGCTTTGGCACGAATTATGTAGCCTGTTCGCTTTCTCTTTCTCTCTCGATCTGCAATAAGTAGAGTACATCTACATTGTACCCAGTGTATGATTGAACACAGTCTAGGACCAGTTTCATGAAGTTAATTATGTACATTCCATTCCTTAAATTGGACATGATGCTTTAGATAATCCATGACATACATGTGTGCATTAATATGATCATACAAGCCAAACAAAATACTTTTTGATTTCATCTTACTTCATTTCCATTTTACTTCAAGATGGTTTGTTTCAACCAAAGGCTATTCTTCGATGATTTCTTCCATGTTTTCTCAGTTCTTTCGCTGTACCGTTGGTATGCACGGTCACAAAGTGTCATTACTCTTATTTTTTAAAGGATACAGTTTTTAAAAGAAGAGAAATAGGCGTGCATCTGGATACATATACAGTGTAGTTCCAGTATTAGGGCCATTCTTTGTAAAGTGAAACAAAGGGTCACACACGTGACCATCTAATTTTGCCTCATTGGAAAATCAGATTACATGTTATCGATTTTTTTTTATATCACCAGTTTCTTACAAGAAAAAGATTTCCCTTTCTTTGATAAGAAAAAATAATTTCCCAACCATAATGTTTTTATGGAGACATTTATAAAAATGCCCTTTTTCGAGTGGTCACACACGTGATCGACCTAATTTTCATCTATAAAAGAAAAGAATGTTTATTCTCATTTATGGAAAATTGCTTTCAAACTGTTCAGAGCAATCCCATCAAACAGCGATGAAAAGTGGAACTTGCACTCCAAGGGAAATACGAGAAAAGTAGAATTGAACAACAACAAGTAAGACCCTAATTTTGACTTCTAAATGAAAATGATGTACATGTACTGTACTCTCATTTACAATAACCCTCTGTCTGTTAGGGGTAAGATTGTTATTCAAAAATACAAACTGGGAGACTACAAGACCAAGACTGAAACATTAGGCTTAAATGAATTATTTTTTTCAGGATTTTGGTCACATGCACACGTGACTGAGAATGGACCATCAGCAGAAATTTCCCATACAGTGTACATGTATGTTTTCTACATTAGAGGAGAACTATTAGACTTTCCAGGATTCAAGACGGTGAATGGGGGAAACTAGGTCAAACACCGGACATGTTGTTTCTTCAAAGAATACACAACAGTTTGTACATGTAGTAAGCACATGTCACTATATTACTCCTACACGTTATATTCACTGCAGTGTAAAAAACACTTTTTCGTTTACAGGAGCATTTTTTTGTATTTGATGTCATAAAAGTGTCATTTTCTCACAGCAAATTTTACGTCTGCTATTGTTTTTTCAAAAGAGCTCTTTTTCAGTTTATCTGTCGTTTATGTCTTTTATCCAAATATTTCATCCAAAATTGAGGAATCTCCTGATACGACCATTGAATAATGGAGTTGTTTGGTATCACCACCTATAGTCATAGTCATATCAAGAGATTTTTCATTTATATGGAAGAAATATATGGATAAATGTCATATGTCGCACTGGACAACGTGCACGGAATCGTCCCCTTGTGAACAGAGAAGAATTTTTACACTGAGCTCTACAACAGTGTGTACAAGATCTTCTACAGCTGTCAGTACATATGGAGATCATAAAATTCTAGCTGCACTGTCTCCCAGAACTAATGCATCATCAGAGCGTGCCTTCATTACAGGCAAACATGGCCATTCATTCCAAAGACAAGCATAAAAACACATATTTACAGGATGAAAATAATGCATGCAGCACCTCCCATTATGGTGGAGGACCGTGAAGGCATAGTAATTGTGTTGCAGTCTGGCAATTAAAGCTTGTATCCCACATGTATTTGTATTATACAATGTATGTATTATGCATTTTCATCAGGAAAAAAGAACTAGAATTGTGCATTCCATTTTAGATATACATGTATATACATGTATCATTGTTTTAAAAGGTAAATTTCTTATTCTTTAATTGATTTTTAAAGAAAAGAGGCACTCTCTATTAAACATATGATTAAGCAACTTTTTGTTGTTGACAGGCCCTTTTTCTTTTGCATAATCAGCCCTTTTTAACCAAAATATTGACAGGCCTGTGGGGCAATCTCCCCAAACTCCCCATGACCATTCTGCGGCTGTCCATCCCTGATGGTCCCTGAAGAGCGTAACAGAAGACTTACAGGATGCCTGTTAACTGAAACTACAAAACATATCAAATATTGTCGCACTTTGATCGACAGTCGTTGGATACCTGATAATTATGAATTCATACATCATGTATACTATTATTATTATTCTTATCATTATTATGAAACTATGATTGGAAACAATCGGCTGGAAAAAAAAAAAGAGAGGAAGACCAATAACTACATGGGGGAAAACAAATACCTACATGTGCATTGTAAAAGACAAAAATACATCATGAGATCGAGCAAAGTCAAAAGCCCAAGACAGAACACCTGTAGTGGAAGAAACTTGCTGATCGATGCCCTCCAAAGAATGGAATGACCTAAGGTCTAAGGTAAGGTTGAAACTATACTTACGTTCCCTTTTCGTTCTCTTGAAACCAAACGGTGGCGTGTAATGCTCCAATTTGTGGTAGGCTGGGTAAGCTTTAATGTCCTCCAAGCTAGTAAAGAGCTTGATCCCATGCTCATACCTTGAGCGAAACCACTTGGAATATTTGGCAAGCGTCTGAACCGTTTTCGGACAATGCTGTAAGAAAACAAATGATAGAGAGGGGGAGCTCATGATCATTCAAGACAGATTGCAATGTCAACGACGTATAAAAATCACTGTAGCTCTTTAATTAGCAACATACAAAAGTGTGTATTTATAACTGAGAGATGGAATGGGGGAAAAAAAACATTGTACTTTCATCAAAGTTGGAGATATAGTATTTTGTCTAAATATTGCCTGTCATAGCACCAAATAATGACAGCAATAATGATAACGTAAATCAGACTTGAAATATTTTCATAGGAATTTTAAAAAAGGACTGAATTCAAAATATGGGCATTTGAAATGCATTGCAACAAGACAATTTACATCTTTTTACGACACATAGCAAAAGTCAAAAGCCAGGTTTTGCTTTGTGAAATCTGTAATTCAGATTGTGTTTACCAGGTAAAAACTCAAATTAAAAAAAATATACATTCAAATTTCTCCTACTACTTATATGTAGTAACAATTTACATCTACCCTGATATCAAGCTGGCTTTAAAAAAAAAAAAGAAGAAATATGAGAGAAGCAGATCAGTGAAAGTTTGAGGTAAATTCGACAAAAAATAAGAAACTTATGAAATTTTAAAGTTGTAAACCTACATGTTTCAACTTTCAAACACAAACAGGCAACTCTGTTGCATTTATTAAAAACCATTTTAATTTAAGGGTGGGGTTACCCTTTAAGTTAGCAAAACAGGTAGCTCCGACAGAAAGAGTGACTTAAATGACTTCAATTCTCCCTATTGAACATGCAATGTATTTGGAAGCAAATGTTTGCTTTCTTAATTACCATTTAATTGTCTCTATTCATTTTTGATCTCCATTAATGAACAAGGTACACAAAGCCGACAAAAAAATAATATAAACATACATGTAGAACCTTTTCATGCAGTCAACATTACATGTAGCTGATATTACATTTATCAGATAATTATGCAGATCATTTGTCCAAGGCCCTTTTGCATTAAAATTTCTGTTTAAATTCGAATCAACAAATAAACGCAAGTCCCAAATACGTGATTCCGACTGGTTGAAAATCAAGTAGTGTATAATATTGATAGTGTAATGTTAGTTTATTTTCAATAAAAAACTGAAAGAAAAAAAAGTTGTGTTTAATATAATTCTGATTTGCGTTTAAAATATAACCTCTTTATACAGGAGGGCCCAATTAACCCTTTCAGGACAAGAATTATTTAAGGGCTAAATTGATCACATTTTGATCTTCAAATTGGCAACAATAATATTTTTCTTTTAGTGCTACATGGTTCTAATAAGGTGTAATGTCTTTGAAAATAATACACATAGTTAGGAATTTTGTAGAAAAGTTGAAAAAATTGCCAATTTTGATAAAAAATAAAGATTTTGAATCTCTCAATGTGTTGCCAATTTAAGAATTTTAAAACTTATTCTCCTATTCAAAATTCCTGGCATCAAACGCAATATGGTAATGCAATAAAAATGTACATAGTGTGTGCAGAAATTTTTGCTCTTTCTACTCGTGTATCTGGTATATTTTTTAGAGCTCTGAATAAAAAGTTATTGAGCCAAACCACAAAATGTGTCTCGAATGGGTTAAATGTAAGGTATATTATACATGTATCACACTGACTTTCTGTTTTTGCACAGCAAAAAGAAAGCAAATTACATTTATGCAAACTTCAACCTGTACATCGCAATTATGATGAAAGATCATAGAAAAAAACAAATCAACTTTCCCAATTACAGGTGCTGTACATGTACATGTTATGAACAGTTTTGCAATTTACATGTAGATCGAAGCTCCTGCAATATTGCCAATTCCTCACAAGATAAACCAGAAATTAAATTCAAAGGAGAATGAAACCCTGGGGAAAAATCAATTTTAAAGAAAAGAGAGCATAGAGAGAAGCAAAATCGGTTACAAAATGAGAAAGTTTGAAAAGTCTCACTGTACTTTCTATGGCGATCCTCAAAATGGCAAAGTTGCTTTAAAGTGACAGGTTTAATTAGTAGTACAAATTTCAATATGTTTTGTACACAAAATTTCATATTTTCTCCATTATCTCTAAAGATACTGCTTGTCTTTTTGTGAACTCAACATATATGTTGTGTCAAATACATTTTCCCATGATATATCTTGAGCTAAGGAGACAAGCTGCACCTTAAGAGATCATGGAGAAAATATGAAATTTTGTGTACAAAACATATGGAGAGTTGTACTACTAAACCTGTCACTTTGAAGCAACATTGCCAATTTGAGGATCACCACAGAAAGTAAATTGAGATTTTTCAAATTGTCATAACTTTCTCATTTCATAACCGATTTCATCAAAAAATGATTTTTCCCCAGGATTTCATTCTCCTTTAATGACAAGTTGCTCTGAAAGATAGAGGAAAAAGTTAGAGAAGCAGATTGGTGAAAGTTTGAATGAAATCGGACGAGCAATAAAACAATTATGGATTTTTTAAAGTTGTAGTTGCAGACAACTCCCCCATTAGCTCCAACACACACAATGACTATTTAATTTTTTTCAAAATGTATTACCCAGTAGGATTTTTTTCTTTCATGAGGACCTACAGTATAACAATATGCTATCTCCAATATATTTTGCGTACTGCCCCGAGGGTAAAGGCGCTTCGGAGAAAACTGCAAATAAATTATATTTTTGTGTACAACATACAGGAGAGTTGTCTGCAAGTATGTCACAATCAACTCACCAAATTTCAAATTTGAGATTTGCATACATGTAGATGTAGTGATCTCATTTTTCAAACAGCCATAACTTTCTTATTCCTTGTCCGATTTCTTTCAAACTTTCCCCATCCTGTTTTTCTTACATTTCTGCTTTCACACAAATCATCTTATTAAAGGGAAAGTTCACCCTGAAGATTACTTGAGTTTAAAAAATGCAGAAAAAATAAAGAAAAATATTGGCGAAGGTTTGATGAAAATCGGTCAAATAATAAAAGAGTTATGAGTATTTAAAGTTTTGGATTCGTGACGTCACATGCGAGCAGCTGCCCATTGGTCATGTAATAAATATTCCATATATTCGCATTTTTTTTACGTTCCACGATAAATTAATATTGTTTCTTTTCAGAATCTAGTATTGAATAGCATTTCTGACAATATATCAAATGCACAGACGAAAATATTCTAAATTTTCTGAGAAAACTGTATTTTATGGAATATTTATCACATTACATAATGGAGGAGCTGCTCGCATGTGACGTCACAAAATCAAAACTTCAAAAGTCCATAACTCCGTTATTCTTTAACGGATTTTCTCCAAACTTTCGCCAATATTTTTCTTTATTTTTTCTGCATTTTTTAAACTCAAGTGATCTTCGGGGTGAACTTCCCCTTTAAGGTTGGATCGCCCTTTAATGGGTTAACTGAATGTTGAATTAATTTGTACCCCTTTCAGATTGCCAAGGTGCTTTTCATTCCGCTATTGATTCTGCTGTCGTTCCACCTTCCTTGGAAGCGCTTCGCATCGCTTTGCTTCCACATCAAGAAAAAGATACCGCTATTGCATGGGAGCGGAATGGAGCGCGATGCTCAGAGCGGAAATACGTCATCTGCATTTTTTTCCCCCTTGATTTCACTTTATTTGGTGCGACTGTTCACATAAAAAACTGAAGCGTTATCAATCCTGCTTTTTGCTAGATAGCGCTTTCAAAACCACCTCTCGAGGTAGTCATAGACCTCCCACGTCGATAGCGGAATATCTGACTAACTAAAGCGTTGTCTGGCCAAAGCGCTTTTGATTCCACTATATTAATGATTCAATAATGACTCAAAAAAGAAAGGGGTATTAGCTACATAGACATCACATGTAGCATTGCATACATGTAGCTATAATGAATACATTTACACATGTATGGAATGTGAAAGCATTTTTAAAGTCTGCGCAGCAACACATACATAACTAAACTGTTACACATGTACAAGTACATGTAAATGTAATTTTGAATTAACCCAGGATCCATTAACATACATGTACAATGTAAGTGCTAGGATTAGTTCATTCAGACGAAAATAGTTAAATGCATCATTATGACAATAGCGGTTGTAACAGGGTCTATAGATTTAAAGCTCACAGACAGTCTCAGTAACAAAAATATACTGGCAAGAAACTTATCTAACATAGTCACATACTATTCTCCTTTTATCATATTAGACACATACGAGATTATTTAACATTCCATTCACGATTTCCAACAAATTTTAGAGTAAATATCTGTAAGAAACGCTTGGTAACGGCTTTTCACTGCCTCACGCTAAGACCATATCCACCCGAAGGTTCCCCGCACAATAAACCCAGCGCTTCACACTGTGTGTAGCGTATTCTATAACACACAGCAATCCCCATGTGCATAATGTCTGGGCCAGGGATTTTCATTACTTTTCACCTCTCATTCGATAAATATTTCACTTGAGGAGGAAAAAACTTCACAGCATCTTAGTTATGTTAGTACCCTGCTATTTATTAAGTAAAATCAAAGAAATCTCACGAAAAGTTTTTGAGAGCTTCCCAAAACTATCTGTTACCTTTAAAGGCATTGATTAACTTTGCCCAGGGTTGAAAAAAAAAAATTACTGTTCCAGCTAATGCTGTCATCATAACTGCAAACCTTTAGCTCAGACAGGAATCGCCTGAGTTTTATAAGCTGATCGGTCGTTTATATCAAGATATTTACGATTGAACATTGATGTCGGGATAGAGTACCACCGAACCCTAAAGAACTCTTACGGTTGGCATACCTCGCTCTATCACAGAATACCGTACGGGCTGGAAACCCGCTGTGAAATCGCCAAGCGCTGGTGCTTGGTTTTTGTGACTGCAGCGCAGCGAAGAAGCCGAGCGACTTGCGCTAGCGATTGATCGCGATTTTCTCTTTTTTAGGATAGTAAACAGGTTCCATTTTCTCTCATACTTTCACATATCCTTAATTATATATGTAGTTAGAGAACTGCACACAATTCACTGGCATTTGAGCTGATATTACAATTTTCACAAAGTTAATCAATCACTTTAATGTACCGGTATCTATATATTAATACTCAAAACCGTAAAAGGCCGTTTTTTGTGGAAGCAAAAACTCTTTCCCCCCGCCGTGTCCGCTCTCGCCGTGGCGCAGGATCGGTGGCATAATTCCACAGGTCGTGTAACCCGTAGTCCGTGTGTCACGTCGACCCCGTCGTCGCCGTCGACGTCCATAAACGTGATTTGGGGGATTGGGGATACCTCGCACGACGGCGGTGTCGTCAGCCGTGCAACCTCCCTTACGGCCCATCACAGGCACAGCATGGCAAGTGACGAACAACGTTGTGCACGAGGAGTATCAACTTGCATTGTGCGTCCGTGTTAGACGACTCGCGTTAGCCATCTTGCTAAACTTGCTTTTACCAGGGGGAACCCCCGTAAGAAAATAACAATGGCATGGGGGTTGTCCCACAGTGTCCCAGCCTCGATAGAGCTCCGTGGTATGTGTACGTATGTATTTCATTGTTTCATAGTACACTTTGTGATAAGTACACCATAGGAGTAGCACCCACGTACTGCGATGCAATTTCAATGCAATGCATGCGATCGACGCGACATTAAGCATATTATGCATGCAATTTGTATGTACTGTACACACATGCACTCAACATGAGTTGACTACGGTTTCCCGAGCTTACAAATACATTCTAAGGTTGATTTTGGACGTGAGTGACATTCTTTAGATCTAACAAATTGTTGGAAACTGTATTTATGGACTTCCTTTGTCCTATTTTATCTGCATGAAATTCTTCTCTTTGTCGTTTGTCGTGTTCGGTCATGGCAGCGCCCGCTCTCTGAGGCTGGGATGGCTGCATGGCTGAACTCGAGGGGAGGAGTCCGGCAGTAAATACTGAGCTGCTTATTCCAAGATTGGAAGCAGTTGACTATCTTCTGTTTTTTAATGCTACAGTTAGAATTTGATGATAAATTCACCGTATATCTGAGTAGATTCTACATCAATTTGAATTCTAAAACGGCAGTAAATTCCTCACTGGGTTGCTTATTTCAAGACTGGAAACAGTTTAGGTCGAATATCGTCATTTTTTTTAATTTGATGATATTTAATTCATCATAGTTCATACCGTATATTAGAGTAGATTCTACATCCATTTTATTACTCTAAAAAAATAATTCCGGAATCTGCTCAGTGAGAGAAGAGTCTATTTAAAAAGTATGTGTGTTTTGAAACCAGACGGATTTTTCTGTCTATGTAGATCTGTAGACTATCATGACTATATAGACCTAAAGGGGCTTTCACACCGGGCTTGCGTAGAGTTGCATAGTGTGGCATATCGCCTACACTGAGCTTATGCTGGCCTACGTGGCAATATGCTGGCCTACGTGGCAATACGCAGAGGGACAAAAAGGGGTACGCGAGATGGACCCCAAAAATTAACATGTCTAATTTTTTCGCGTACTTTCGTCATAGACCACTGCATGCAGAAAGTACGCAGTTTTTACGCAAGTATAAAACACTACGCTACTGTACGCCATGCCTACGCTATAGTACGCTATCATACACCAGTCTGACGAAAAATCCTTTGAGGCTGGCGTAGTGTTGCGTACTTTTGCTTATTGTGGGTTCAGCATAAGCAACCCTACGCCTGTTATACGTAATCCTACGCGTAGGTATGCCAATTGCATATGTTGTAGGTACGCGGTACCTATGCACAGGGTACGCAACAATACCCCAGCCTACGCCGATCCTGCGCGTAATAAAGGGGCTTTCACACCAGCCCTGCGTAGAGTTGCGTAATGTGGCGTACGGACGATGCCGAGCTTACTCTGCCCCAAGCAGTGCCTCCGTTAGCCTACGTGGAAATACACCGAGGGACGCAAAGGGGTACACGAGATGGACGCAAAAAATTAAACATGTTTAAAGAGCACTGGACGCGTCACGCAGAAAGTACGCAGTTTTACGCAAGTCTACGCAACACTACCGTAGAGTTACGTAAGGAAGGGCGTAGTGTTGTGTACTTTTGCTTAGTGTAGGTTCAGCATAAGCAAACCTACGTACCCTTTACGCCAGACCTATACGTATTCGAACGCAACCATATGCATGTTATACGTAATCCTACGCGGAGGTACACCAATTGCATATGCCATAGGTACGCGGTGCCTATGCACAGGGTACGCAACCATACGCCACCGTACGGCAGCCTATGCAAAACATACGCAGGGACTACGCCGGTCCTGCACGTAATTTTGGCGTACTCGGTACGCCGCACAACGCAACTCTACGCAGGCCCGGTGTGAAAGAGGCTCAAGACTATAGATCAAGCTTAATTCGTTAATAATAGTGCTGATGAAAGTTGGCCACAATATTCACTCTTTCAGTTTCAGGGGCAAACATGGGGCGTTAACGGTTAATCCTTTGAAGAATTAATAGAGTATGCTAGAGTCATGGGCATAGATAGCGGGGTGGGGGTGGGGGGGGGGGGTGTGCAGTGGTTGATGGGGGATATGATTAACTTCATTGTAGAAAAATTTGAATGAAATCACTGGAGTCGTGTTCATAGATAGCTGGGGCGGGGATGGGGGTAAGTGAAAAAAAAAAAATTGGCCAGCCCTCCATGAATTTTTTTCGCCAGCCCTCCAAAAGTCCCTCAGCGGGGTGGGTGGTGGGGGGGGGGGGGGGGGGGGGGGGGGGTGTGTAAGTGAAAAAAAAAAAATTCGCCAGCCCTCCAAGAATTTTTTTTGTTTCTCCAGCCCTCCAAAAGTCGCTCATTGGGGGGGGGGGGGGTTACCAGATTTTATGGGTTCCAGTTTTCCCTCATTATTCTCACAAGCAACAACAAAAAAAAAAATCAGGGGGGTTACCAGATTTTATGGGTTCCAGTTTTCCCTCATTATTCTCACAAGCAACAACAAAAAAAAAATCAGCATTTTGGGCTGTCTTTTTTTCCCCCAGGGGAGGGGGCCAGGCCCCCCCCCCTGGATCCGCCACTGATGGGGCATATGTGAGTGCATCAATTTTATTTTATTGTACAAAAAATGTAATCACTGGATTCATGGGCGTAAAAAGCGGGGGGGGGGGGGTGGGCATTAATTAACAGTTTATGTTCATTGTAGAAAAAATGAAATCACCCCCAAAGAAAGTGGAACTTTTCTATACGCCACTGGCTGGAGTGAAGGGAGGGGAGGGGGCATGATAAGGGGATAGAGCCTGCACTCACCATCCATAATTGTCCACAGATTATTATTAAGTGGTGGATTCACAATTTTATCTGGGGTTTCAAATATTGCAGGGGTACGTGAGTAAATTGGATTATGACTTTTGCAAATCATGTTTCATTACAAAAAAATGTAATGGATGGCACGGTAGAATTTCATATGTTTAGGCATCAGGCACTTTCGCTCACGTTTCTCCTTACGTGATATTGTGAGAACGGGGTGGGAAAGGACAGGTAAAAAATTTGCTTCAATAAACACACAAACATAAAACAATCTTCATGGAAGTTAAAAGGCATTAGCTCAAATAAAATAAGATTAATTTCACAGTATTATATGGCCAGTGATTTTCACGTGGAAACAAGTTTTGAAATAATTATATTGTTATTTCCTACATAAAAACAGTAGATATGCAATCTCTCTCATCAGCAAAAGTGTATTATACATAATCACCACTATATTAGACATAAAAATGATAAATTATTTTAGCCCAAAACCAAATAAAAAACAAACAGACTTTTACCTTTCAAAAAAAGCATGTGACATATTCTATAGTAAGAATGACATGTTGTAATCTTAAACTTATTTTTCTCTTAATATTTCATGTATTATTCACTTGAACTAATAAAACAATACTAAAAGAATCTAAGATAAATACAAGAGAAACTAAAAATTAACTTAGATGAAAAACAAAAATTACAAAATATTTCTTTTAGAAACCATTACCCATAGAACCATAATTATTAAGCATTTGTCTTATTAATTAAAAAAATACATGATATTCATGTACACATATTAACCTATCATTTGAAAACATATAGTTTGAATATGATTATTTGGTAACAAAAACATTGTAATATGTTTATCCCATTCAATATAATTTTAATAAGCCACAATTTAAAACAGTAATAATTTCAACATTGTTCCAAAGAAGATGTGTTCGCAAAAATCAATCCATACTTCCCTGGCTAGCACCCGTGGAATTTTTCCACGGGTACTGCTGCTAGTACACTATGAAGACAGAAAGAGAAATTCAGAGCATGAGAGAGAGAAATTCAGAGCGTGAGAAAGAAAAAGACAAACAGGCTGACAGATAATAGACCTTATCACTCTTCCTACTTGTTTCTAGTTTGACTGACGAGGCAATCTGCCAACTTTAATTGCCAAATAATCCTAATTGCTTAATGCTTGTCAGATTTATAATGGCCTGTCTGAATTGCTACATGAGGTCATCACCCTGCACATCAGTATAAAAAACACAAATTTGAATGTACAGTTAACTTTGCATAAGTCGAATCTGTTGAGACCACAAAAAACAGTTCGACTTATGCAAAATTCGACTTAGGAAATGTAAATAACACATATTTTGCAATGTTTGGTAAAAAAAATTGATTCAACTGAGGCAAAGTTCGACTTATGCGACTTCGAGTTAGGCAAGGTTAACTGTATTACCAAAATGGCCGACTGAACAAACAGGGTTTTTTTCCTTTTCTTTTGCTTTCGTTTAGAAACATAAGAACGTAAAACAACAACAACAAAAATGATTACAGAATCAGATACAATAATGCTGAATATTCAAGACTTAAAAAAATTATATCTACCGAAAGATGGTATAGCAAAGTAATTAGAAAAGAAAGATGGAAATCGAACTACTGTCATGTAGAGTTGTCGTAGTCCCAACAAATAACGCAATGCACATGTACATGTACATGTAAGCCTATTATGTATGAGTTGTGTTTTTCAGTGAATGCGGGTTCTATCAAGCTATCAATCAGTTTCCTTCTTTTTTCTTTTGTTGGTCCAAGGAAACCGTACACTTCCATTCAATCAAAAGTGCAGTTTCTCCTGAAATTCCCTTAAAGATAAAGTTGAATTGTGGTCATAAAATTGAATTGTGAAAGAAAGTGTCTCAAAGCAATTGGGAAAGGAAGATCATAACTATAGCAAATTATAAGAATTGGTGTATGCTGTGTTGGAATCACCAAAATGATAAGAAATTGACTCAATCCTGCTGAGAGTCACATGCACTGCACACAGTATTATTATTAAGTATTTGGCGTCACCTGTGCCTGGGAGGGGAAAAGCAAACTGAATCACTGTAACCCTTAGGTCTCTCCTCCCGATATAACTGATTGGGATGTGCAGGTGTACCACTACACCGGGGTTTTCCCCTACTCTTATTCGAATAGTGCAGTGGGTTCTTAACGTGCAAAGGTGGTGACTGTCCTCTACACGGGGCCTCCAGTTAACGTCCTATCCGAGGGACGGAGTGTTTTCCACTGTAACATAGCCTGCGTCTATGAAACAAGGGAGGGGCACGTTAACACACAACGCAGACTTCAGTCATCCGCCCTGGGTGGATTCGAACCCACGATCTTTGGTTCGACAGGCAGACGCTTTACCGACTGAGCCAATGTGTACATGGAACTACACACAAATGTTCGGCCTGAACATTTCAGTTGTTTCTTGTCATGTTTTGAATGTGAGGGCGTTTGAAGAGCAATCCTTTTCAGGGGGCATTTCTACTATGATAGTATTCTAAACTAACATAATAAGAATGAGAAAGCTCACAAATTATTCTTCACCTTTCCCAGAACTCAACCTTCACTTTAAAGGTAATGTGCAATTTTGGTATAAAGCTCGCAAAAACTTTTCGTCAGATTTCTTGGATTTATGTACATGTAGCAAGATACTAGCAATACAAAGATGCTGTGAAAATTTCACCTCCTACAGTGGGATATTAAACAAATGAGAGGCAAAAAAACATTTAGATGCCGGGTCAGGGATATAAACTCCCAACAACGGCAGCGTGCACTATACACAATACACACGTTCAACTTCAAAACCTAAATGTACATGTACATGTATGCGGGGAACTGTCGGGGTGGAAAGGTCCTTGTGTAGGGCACTATGTTGCTGTGATCTAGCGTTCCTTATATATACATGTATATTTACTAGGCCTTTTATTTACAGTAAAATTCACAGGAAATCTTTGATGGAATACCAGATGATCTCGTAAAACACCTTTTGATACAAGGAGAAAAATATAAGACTACATTTACAATGTAAAATATTTAACATGTTACTTTCCAATTTCCTTTTTGCTATCAAAAGTGTACATGAGCTTTAACAGAACTCAAGATTAGCATTATCGTGATTATGATACAAGTAATTCAGAGACATCATGCACACGTGTAGGGTGTAGGCATCAGGAACCACTGTTCATATATTTACACTACTGGGAGTGTGCATTAGCCTGTACCATTGCAAATATTTGCTCTGTTATGCCCTACATGTAGTTATTGTAACAGTCAAATATCCAACCCTTTTTACAGAGTTCAATGATTATTTGATACTCTACCTCAAGAATATGATATAGACACAGAAGTCTACTTGACATAAAATTCCCTCTCTTTACTGTAATCAATATTTCATCTTTTTAGGGTGGGTTCAATTCAAGCTACTGTACATGTACATGTACAAATGTAGATTCTTAAAGGGTACCTGAGGCCTGAAAAAATAACTTGTGTATAGTTAGCTTACACAAAATCAACCCCAGAAAACTTAACACACAATTCAACGGTGACAGCATACAGGAGATATTGATTTTAAAAAAAAAAAATACTCCAAAAAATTAATATAAATAAGACGTGAGCAAAGACTAACCGATCGATCACGATAGCTCACCTAACGATATATCGATTCAGGAACGTCTTCACTTTCAATTTTCGTTTCGATAAATGTATTTTGCGACTTAGTTCTAATTTATTTGTTGTTTCATTCGGTCTGTAGATTCTTTGTAATTTATGCGCCAAACCAATTTTCTATTCAATTTAAACGTTTTTGCTGAATACTTGATTCATCTGTTGTTTTGTTTGGGTTGTAGATTCTCCATAAATTACGCGCCAACTTATAATTTTCATTTCGATAAAAATATTCTGGGTTGTATACTTCATTTCATATTTTATTTTGGTTGTATATAATCCCTAAGTTAAGCTCCAAATCACTTTTCAATTCCATATATGTATGTTGCGTCTTAGTTCCAATTTATTTGTTGTTTCATTTGATCTGAAGATTCTTTGAAATTTATGCGCCGAACCAATTTTCTATTCGATATAAACATTTTGCGTTGTATACTTGATCCATTTCATGTTTTATTTGAGTTGTATATGTGACCCGTCACATAAAAATGAGACAGAAGTCGCTGGGCTTGAACTCGAGAAAAAGGGGAAAATCGTGAAAAATACCAAATTTGGGGAAATTGTTTTTCTTGATGTATATGAATCCCCAATGTTTCATCCATGCCCTGAAAAAAATTTCTAGTCCTAAATATTACTGGAAGAGGTAGAAAAATAAGTTTTTCTGGAAGTGTTTTTTTCTCTCAGTCAAATCGTTATAGAATTTGCGGGAAGTGAATGAGAGCAATTGTTTACACGCCAGGCCACACCCCTAGCTACGCAAGGCTTTTATTCATTGGATGTTCCAGGTCACCTGATATTTTCCGAAATATTTGCCGTGTTATGCCGTGAGCTAGACAGGCTAGTGCCTTCTCGCATGCCTACATGTATGGGGAAAAAAGTAGATTTTGTTTTAAGGATTTCAGATTTTCCCTTCCGCATTAAAACAAGACGGATGTTTGAAAGAGAGCTGCTTCTAAATATCCCTATCTCTAATATAAAAAACCCAAGGACAAATGAACACTATATCAATTGATTATAGCCCTCTTTAACTGCTGTTAACACTGCGTGATATATAAAATAGCACATTACAGCAAATTATTATGTCAAGCTGTAAAAAGCGTGATTTGGGGGGGGGGGGGGATCAATAATCGCCAGGACATGAACTCCATGCTCTTAAGCACACCTTATAGGAAAGCTGCAACTGCAACGGTTTGGAGATAACTTGTAGGAAGATAGGAAGATGTCAAACAAAAGATTTGTTTGTTGTAGCGTGGCTTTAAATACTTCCTGTTTTTAATGCTGCATCATTAGAAAGCAAAGAGAAAAGAAACTTAGCTTTCAAAGAGAGAGTAACGACCAGAAGGCATTTTGTCAAGTTTCACCTTTAAGGTGGGTGAAAGAAAAGAGATTCAATAATAGCCATTTAAAACGCTGCGGGTATAATTATGCGAAATTTCTATGAAATCTACCTTCATTCAACCATGAAATTGTAGTTCCTTGTTCTAATTGTAAGAAATACACAATTATATTTTAACATATTTTTTTTTCAACTAGATATCACGTAAAGTTCATGTAAATACCAATTTAATTATATTTGAACAACTGAAAGTGATTTTTTTTTTTCTTATAGTTAGAACATGGACCTACAATTTCCTGGTTGAATGAAAGTACATGTTGAACTTCCATGGAAAATTGGCTTGGATTGCTTAATACAGAATTATGCCAATTTTCCATGAATTTATGCTAATTAAGCATATGCAAATTACCCAACGTTGCTTTTTCGGCAACAAAGCTGAAACTGTTCGGAGACCACAATCACTGATCTATCAAAAAAAACTTAAACGAAAAGAAATTTTCTAGGTTTTTAAAATGTAAAATCGACTATATACCAGCATAAAAAAATCATAACAAATAGCACGGTAAAGACGGAATAAGTCGATGCGAGAAGCCTTTTCAGGGGCTTGAAACTACTTACTTACATGTACCTACCCATTAAAGCGTTAGAAATCATGACTTATTAAACCTTATGTTTTCATGTGAAGAGATTCTAAAGGAACGTAGGAACTAGTTTTTATTCAAATTGATAAACGGTTACTACGGACTTTTAAAAAATCTAGTTGGCATTAAGGATGAAAAACTGGTGCATGAAGACAAAATGGAAGTCAAACTTCGGAAGCATCTTCCAGGAAGAAATACTTTTCCAGAGCCCTACTATTCTCGAGTTTCAAAAGCCATTATCTCCACTAATACTCTCTCTCTAGAGTTGACCTTTATATCAAACTAACGCTTATGAAATGGAGAATAATAATCGTTAATAAAGTTAAATTTGAAAAAATACAACTTCTGTCTCATTTTGATGTGACGGGTCACATATCATTACATGTAGTTACGCGCCAAATCAATTTCCAATTAATAAAAAAACATTTTGCGTTGTATACTTCATTCATTTCATATTTTTTATTTGGGTTGTATATTATCCCTAAGTTAAGCGCCAAATCAATTTTCGATTCGATATATGTATATTGCGTCTTAGTTCTAATTTATTTGTTGTTTCATTTGGTCAGTAGATTCTTTGTAATTTATGCGCCAAACCAATTTTATATTCGACATAAACATTTTGCGTTGTATACTTCATTCATTTCATATTTTATTTGGGTTGTACTTGTATATTATCCCTAAGTTAAGCGCCATATCAATTTTTGATTCTTTAAAAACATTCTCTGTTGTATGACTTCATTCATTTGTTGTTTTATTTGGGTTGTAGATTATCCATAAGTTACGCACCAAATCGATTTCCAGTTTGATAAAAACATTTTATGTTGTATCCTTCATTCATTTGTTGTTTCTTTAGGAATGAATATTATCCGTAAGTTCCACCCCAAATCAATTTTTGAATGTTTGTCAGCCCTGGCGCTGCACATAGCAGACGACTAAGCGATAATGCGATCGCGATAATTCCATTATCGCATCTTGGCGTTAGCCGAACGTGCACGCATAAAAAAAACGCACACGCATAGAAAACTGCTCGCGCGGAACTCAACTCCAGTTGATTTCCGCGCGTTGATTGTTTACGCTGTCCTTTATTCTTCAAACTCCTTAACCGCTAACCTGTAGAATGCCGGGTAAAGTTATTTGGGGTTAATTTTATACATTCTAACTGTATGCAAATTATTTTTTTTGGCCTCAGAGACCCTTTAAATATAGTGTATGGAATGTACATGTATGGTACAAGGATTACAAAAAAATGTCTGCATTAACATTATTTTCTTTTTTGCTACTTGACAATCAATCAAACAATCAAACTCGTGACTCAGGTGTTGCATGCATTACAGTACACAAAACAAAACAAAAAGGAGGAGGAGGCAAAAGGGTCATTCCATGTCAAATCACCCAAATTTTTAAAAAGTTAACACCCTACCCCCCCCCCCTTCAAATTGACCCAAATTTGGTATTGGGTTATCAACTCTTCCCAAGCTAAAGTCATAAGTTTTAGACCCATCGGCCGAACGGTTTTCGCGCTATGACACTCACTGCGTGTCACAGGTCTGTCATTTAAGAATGCTTTTGCTGTCCAATGTCATTAATTATCCATGATGATGTTGTCTGAATAAGATGTTGAGGAATATGGCAGATGTCATGCACAATGTCAATGGGTATCATGCTGTTCTGAATAAATTACCGATACAACATACATGTATAGATCAAACAGTGAAAAATCAGCTTTTTGCCAACTTTAAAAGAAGCTGGTAAGAAAACGAAGAATATTACTCCTCCAATATTTTTTATATGATGTAGAACAAATGTTGAGGTACATGTATAAACTGACCAAATTTCATCTCCAGATTTACATGACAATCAAGGTAAAATGCAAGAGGTCAATGAACTTGACATTGTTCGGACGAGGAAAATGATGACAGATTTCTCTCACTCTCTTTTATTTCCCTCTCCCTTTGACCCTCTGCACTCTGCCCCTACCCCCCCCCCCCCTCTCTCTCTCTCTCTCTTGCCACTGACTGTTCAGATTCATGAAAATTTCTTTCTCATTACTGAACTACTAGCATTTATCCATTACTTCCAGTTACAATCTACATGTAATCATGATTTAACAGAGAACTTTGGTCAGGCAAAAGGGTCCACAGTCCAAGGTTCATAGAGAGGACACTTACGTTGAAATTCCCACATTTCCTAAACCCACTATTGAAATGTTATGATTTTCATTATAAAAAGTACACCTTACATGTATACTGTACATGTATTCACAAAGGGTACCAATCACCAAAAAATATTTTGCTCTATATGTTAGGGGATCCATGTCATTATACTATATTCAAAATATAGGCTTCAAAAATATTAATTCTATAAAGAGATATTGCAATTTTAATTACACTCTCTAATCTCTATAAGCGTAAAACCGACTCGTGATTAGACTACTTGACGCACCCGTACGCGCTCGCCAAGATAAGGGCTCGCGCGGAACTAAACTCGGAGTTCGGTTTCGCGCGAGCATTTTCATGTTATCCTTTTTTCCTTCACACTCCTTAACTGTTGACTGATAGAATGCCAGATCAAGTTCTTCGAGATTGATTTTATACTTTGTAGCTGTTCACAAATTATTTTTTTCAGGTGATTGGTACACTTTAACAATGGCCATTTTCATGCCAAGAAACTTTCACAAATTGCAAATTTTCGCTAAATTGTAATTCAATCGTTTCGCGATGAAACATTACTCCACAAATTAGAGCACTCGCAAATTCACAGTTTCTGGTTTTACAGTAAGAAAAAAAAAATCAACAATTTTGAGTGTTTTCAAAGTTCTGTTGATTGCCTGACTGACTGATTCTATTCTAAACTGATGAAAATGATTAATGTTGGAAACTGAAGTGTCAAGAGCTACTAAAAGAGCAAGCCCAAAATGTAGTGACACTTGCTGTTTTTTCTTATCATCACAATTTCATTTTTGTTTTTTAAATTTAATTTAATAATAAAGATTTGACTCTGCTGATGTTGTGTAAATAATACATGAACATGTAACAAGCCTATAAAAATGTGGATTCATTAATGACTCATTTTTGTACTGTAAATCCTAGTAAATACATTGGCCCCCTTTCCTGTTTTTTTAACATGCTTTAAATCTCAACCTCTTTATTCACGGTCCATTATCAGGGTCCATTATCAGGGTCCATTATCAGGGTGCATCAGTCAACCAATCAATTCAACTGAGTTCATTTGAACATGCTTACTAGAGCAGAACCATAATTATTACAACAATACACATGTCAAATGGTCCTATATAAAGCACAGGTTCATGTACGGTACATGCACAGGTTGATGTACGGTACATGCACATATTTCAAGGTTGTTTGTATTGTGTGGTAGCAAACAAGTTTGAAATTGGCCTATTGATATACACTGTACATGTAAATATCTTCTTCAATTTCTGAAACATTTCACAAGGGTAATACTTTCTCTGTGAATTTTCATGATAGTGAAGAGTAATTCAAATTCTAGGTTTTAAATTTGAAGAATAACTTGATATATAATTCCTTGTCTGATAGAAAGCAATAAATGCAGATTGCTTGAAAGTTTGATTGTAAGTGTGGTACTGTTTGGTAGGGTGATACTTACAGATGCAGACTGAGATGGGTCAATGACAAATGGTAGAGCATCAATGTCTACAGCTTCTAATGGTTCTGGCTCTGCAGGCTGTTCTAAAACAACTTCATTTCTCTTCTCCTCTTTGTGTTCTTTTTCATTAGTTTCTTTTCCTCCCATCATTTCCTTGAGGGCATTCTTAATGTCTTTGAGATCTTCATTCACGACTCCCCCTCCACTCTTCTTTGAATCGTCCAATTTGGCCTCTATGTTCTCCAAAAGATTAGCGATGTGATTCAGTTTGCCAGACTCTACGGGCGAATCGGCTCCCTGCTTCCCAAGGTAGATGAAATTGGTATCATCCCCTGGTGCGGCCACAAGTGCCTCTCTGTTCCTTCCATCTACATGTACTGCAGGATGTTTAGAGGCGGAAGCATCCCGATTGTTCATGAGGACAATCCCCTGGTCGCCGCGCTGGACGCGCCTTGCCATATCAATGTACCGCTGCTTTGCATGGGTACTTGATTGTTCCGTGTTGCTGTGCACCAACATCCCTATAATTGTCAAGAGGACATAGACACTGATCCCTGACACCACCGCCATGTGGACAGGTCGCGACCTCAGCATTCTCAACCACATGATGAAGAGTGCGTTGACCTTCAAGTGTCCGTAAAAAGTTTGTTGACCCTGGCAGGGGAGTCAGAGTGCTTTGACCAGTTCAGCCAGGCCCCAGTTCAAAGGCAGCAATCCTTATAAGTTGCATTGTGGAACCTCAGGTTCATTCATGGTCAGCACATCCTGTACCAAGGGGAGATAAAAGGAAGAAAATCAGACTTGTAATATATCGTGTGTGTGGAGCCAGAAGGACGTTAACTCTGTACAGATTATGGGACTTAATACCCTTCTGGCTCCAAACAGATGATATTACATGAATACATGTTCACATTTTTTTTTCTTCAACTTTAAGATCATTGCTGATTTTACTCTCATGAGATAAGTTTTACAATGCAAAGCATTCCATCAGCTTAAAACCATGAGGGCGTTAACCCATATCCTTTTACGCAGATTTAATGCCCTTCTGGCTCCCAACAGATGATATGATCATTTACATATATATCTTTCAATTCTCCTTAAGTAGACAATAAACTTGGTTCAACACAGCTTGGCATACTTGCAGGAATGTCCTGTTCCCTGATACATACAGGGTGATTCAATAAAAAGGAAACCCTGATTCAATCCTGACTACTGATGCATCGATTTCATCGAAGATACTCACATTGTAGCCTACATGTACATGTATCATGGTTCCTTTGATGTGACACCTTGATCAATAAAATCCAAATATGGACAGCTGAACAATAACATTTTTCCTGATTCATGTCAAATTTGCCTCTGCTCAAGTTTGGAATAAAATGAACGGTCAAACCAAGGTTGGCTGAATGCCTGGTCTCCATTCCAGTTGAAGGCACTCACAAATAATGAATTTAAAGTACCTCCTGAACATCATTGAGCCCAAACTTGGACAATGGCGATTTTGATATACATGTACAATATGCTTTTTAAAAATGACCAGTGCTCAGTCATCCATGATTGCATTTTGGTGAGTAGCCTATCAAACTAAATGATACGTACAATGTACATGTACATGTACATGTACATTATCACCTACATTACAATGTAGCATTATAATGCATTTCAGCAGCTCTATTTCACTTGGTTTTTAAGATATTGGGGCTTGAATATGGGTTTCCTTTTTATTGACTCACATTGTATAGGTACAGAAGTCAATTAAAGGACAAAATTGACAGTATTATGACACATTACTACTCTTTTTTTTCTCTCTCTTTCTTATTTCTTTTTAGGTCTCCAACTGTATTACTCTTGTTTCATCTACAGGTGTACCCCGGGGGGGGGCACTCACGTATATTGGTGGTACGGGGACGTGCCGCTTTGATGACCCCCTTTTTCAGACCCCGATTTCCGTTCTCTAGATACTCAGTTCCGCTCAGGAGCCACTCAGCCCCGCTCTGAAGACCCCCGTTATGAAACATATCCGTTCGCATGCGGCCGGGAGCGTGGCGGAGGCAGTGGTCGCTCGACCTGGTCTCGCGCCCTAGGCCCTTTCGTCGCGCGAGCCTTGAAAACTGCTCCAGCTAGCTAGCTACTAGCGCTACACGGCGCGGGCGCGGCCCCCGGCGCGGCCCGTCCCGAGATCCTGCGATAGCGAAGGTGTACCGCCGATAAAGCGAGGTTAGTTTTGTAGTTCCCTAGACCCTGTTTTTCACTCTGCCCAATAGATCATAGTTCCCAAGACCCCGTATTTTACACCTTGAAGTCAGTTCCTTAGACCCCCTTTTCGGGGATTCGTGAGGCACACCCCCGTCAAAATATAATTCGAGTGCCCCCCCCGGGAGGTGTACATCAACAAGAAGAAAAATACAAAGCATACATGTAGAGAGTGCTCAGCTGAATTGGCTCTGGGGGGGGGGGAACAAAAAAACATAAAAACACGAGTACATTGATATCATTGTATAGAGAAAACCCAAATAAAATCCCAGTACATCTGTAGATCTTATACAAAATAGCTGTGTGGAAATCTCACTTTCATATCAACAAGTGAATGAGTAAATTACGCAATGCGTAATAAATGTCCCCGCCGGAAGTGCAGATCTGTGGAAATTAACTAGCCTGAACCTTAAAACTTCAGTGAAAAACTTTAGTGAATAAAATAATAATGTTACTGCATGCAAAAGAAGAGAATACCAACAATGCATGTATACAACTGAAATATATTCTAACATGAAAACATTATGAACCTTCATCCATTTTGAATAAATTGGCATAAATTTGCATGAATAATGAATTTCAAAATTCTGTGTAGAAGTTTGGAAGCCCCCACCCAGCCCTATCAGATAAAACAATCGGAATCAAAATCCGATGTGAAATAGAGGAGAAGTAGCATTTTTCGTCAATTCTGAATAAATTTGCATAAATTTGCATAATTAATGAATTTCAAAATTCTGTGTAGAAGTTTGGAAGCCCCCACCCAGCCCTATCAGATAAAACAATCGGAATCAAAATCCGATGTGAAATAGAGGAGAAGTAGCATTTTTCGTCAATTTTGAATAAATTTGCATAATTAATGAATTTCAAAATTTTGTGTAGAAGTTTGGAAGCCCCCACCCAGCCCTATCAGATAAAACAATCGGAATCAAAATCGGCCAAGAAATGACGGAGAAGTAGCATTTTCTAACATTTGAGCACACACGGACAGACGGACGGACGGACGGACGGACGGACACACACACACACGCACACACGAACGGAGCCCGTTTCATAGTCCCCTCGCGAACTTCGTTCGGCGGGGACAACAAAGAGCTCACATGAACACAGAAGATATTTGAATCTACAGGGTTCTTGTGTAAACTGCATGTACTCTGCAGTTAATAAAAACGGGTTATATGGGATCTCTCAAGGGTACTTTGACTTGAGTAAAATCTACTTCTGTGGTATTTCTTTTGGTTTAAAAGAAAATGTTCATTGTCTGACAGTAAAGATTCCTGCAGTGAGGCTGACCCAGTCAATGGAGTGCATTGCAAGGTTACAGGATATAGGCACCATATGGAACACTTTGGGAAAATGGCAGAAAACCCATCTACATGTAATGTCAACCAAGTTGCACTTCTGCCTTGACTGATATACACTGTACTGAATTAATACGTGTACCCACATAGGCCCTATCATGTCAGTGCTACATGTATTATGTATAATTTCTATTTTACAGACATGTACTCATGCAAAGTATGTAAGAGAGATACATGTAGGTGATTCAAAACTCGTAAATGACTCTTTAAAAATTGATGAAAAGGGATTTTATGACCATATTTCCCCAGCAATGCTGGTAGACGACACAAAGATTTAATACAGTACATGTAATGAGGCAACAAATTTTTAAAAGAGCATCCGCAAAAATTACAAATATTATTTCCTACGCTACTGATTGTGAATTCAGTAGCAATTACATGTACATGTACTTAGCATCTACAGAATGGAGTACTTTCATTAACCCTTTCAAGACAATTGAGTTCGACCACATTTTGTGGTTTGGCCCAATAACATTTGATTCAGAGCCCTTAAAAATATACCAGAAGCATGAGTAGAAAGAGTAAAAATTTCTACACACACTATGTCCATTTTTGTTGCACAACCATATTGCGTTTGATGCCAGGTATTTCAAAAAATGAGAATAGGCTTTAAAATCCTTAAATTGGCAACATATTGAGAGGTTAAAAATTATTGGTTTTTTAATCAAAATTCGCAATTTTTTCACCTTTTCAACAAAATTAACAATCATGTATGTTGTATTCAAAGACATTACATTTTATAAGAACCCTGTAGCATTAAAAGACAAATACATGTATTATTATTGCCAATTTGAAGAACAAAATGTGATATATTTAGCCTTCAAATAATTCCTGTCATGAAACAGTTACGAAAAAAAAGGAGAGAAATGTAACAAAAGTATAAATTCTTTGGAGCATTACAATCTCATATTTTCCCAGTATTAATGTGGGTTTACTCAACACAAAGATTAAACTGATAAGGCGGAAATGGAAAAAAAAAAAGTGGTCAAAATAACTTACATGTATTCCCAAGCTACTGAAAATAAATTAAGCAATTACTTAGCATCTACAGAATGGATAACTTTCATGAATAAAAGCAGAGTAATGTAACAAAAATACAAATTCTTTGGAGCATTACAATACATTCTCATATTTTCCCAGTAATGAGGGTAGAAAAACAAAAAACTTAAACTGATAAGGCAGAAGTGAAAAAAAAAGGTGGTCAAAATAACATACTGATTGTGAATTCAACAGCAATCACTTAGCATCAACAGAATGGATTACTTTCATGATAATATAATAGAGAAATAAACAAAAGTAAACCTGTATATACTTCGGAGCATTACATTCGCAGGCACAAATCATTCAGATGTTTGTTTGCGTCTACTATCAGTTTTGACACCATGCACTAAATAATGTAATGTAATGACTTTTCAAATTCTAACAGCCTCATTTTACATGTACATTATGTGCAAAGCATACCTACATTTACACGTATGTACATGTAAATGTACATGTATGACATGATCACAATCTGGCATCTACATGTACATGTACATGTACATGTTGTAAAATTGTAATACAAAATGTACTACTGCTTTTAAAACATTTTCTCACCATGATGTTTCTGTTCACTATAACCTTGTTTGAGGATGTTTGTTCTTCTGTGGTGCAAAACCATGACAGCTGCATCAATCTCCAGTAATACAGTAACAGAAGGCAAAAAAGCATCTAGATTAATTAAATAAAAACAACTGTGAATGTTCTGATCCGACAGTGACTCCATTCCAGGATATGTGGCTTCTTAGAATTAATCTTGACAACAGACATCACATGACCATGACATTAAAGGGGACTAATCACAAAAAAAGATAACATCTGTATACTGTTAACCCTTCCAAGACAATCGACCACACTTTGTGGTTTGGCTCAATAACTTTTGATTGAGAGCTCTAAAAAATATACTAGATGTACATACATGTACGAGTAGAAAGAGCAAAATTTTCTGCACACATTATGTAAATCCATTTTATTTAATTCATTCATTTACCGGTATTCATTTGATCTATCAATCCATTGATCAACCATCCAATCAATCCACTGATCAACCATCCAATCAATCATTCATTCATTCATTCATTCAAACGGTTAGAGATTAAAAAGCATTTAAAAGTAATCGCTTACATGTAACCTGTTAACTACTGACTTTTCTCATTTCCGTAGAACTAACAAAGGGTCTGCCTACAGTAGTTTCCGTAGGCAATGGATTAAAATTCACCGATAAGACACAAGTATTCTTGTACAAGTACATGGCGCTAAAGCTTTAAAGGGATACTCAACCGCAGATTGTGGACCTTTCTACATGTATGGTGCGAGAGGGCACCGTGATCATTACTTGATCGTGCCGTAGACCGCGGGGTGCAAACTTCGGACAGACTGGTCGCCGAGCAACATGCACACTCCGCCTGAACTCGAGCTCTTCGTGCGAGATTCGGTCGGCTTCATGCAGTCCGAAATGCAATCCCAGTAGTCCGACGGATGCATTCGATGCACAAACTTTGTATATGAGTGAATGGGGCTTACGCAATCCTGACTTACCCCATGGCCACCTGGTGGTGAGGGAATATCCTATAGAGAACCGGTATTTGAACAGGAAAACAGAAGCTATCAAGTTCATAGATGGCCCTGACCTTGATCAATTTTGTCTACGACCGAACAGATGCAACAAGATAAACACATGTACAGATCCATCATTTTCACTATTGATCTACATTGCCACATGCAATGATGTCCACTGTATACTGTATTTTAAAGCTTTATATCGAGTTGGTTTTCATTATTAATCCAAGCTTGAAAAACAGATCTGTGAAATGGGAGGAAAGATATGATCAAGATTTGAAAATCTTCTTTTTTTTCACGTTGTGTACAACCATAAAAATAATAATACGCAACCAATGCAAGCACACTCATACATGTATGTCTGTAGATCTATAACCTCGTACTCCATACCTTTGTACTAGGTGTGAAGAATTCCCTCCAACAGCATGTGTGTGATCTCTAGCACATAACTGTGTGGGAAAGGAGGAAGAGCGCCGGCCAAAAACAACCTGAAAAGGTTACTTGATCAAGACAATAAAGATCCTATTGAAGAATCTGGCACGAAAACAGATGTTCCATCATCCTAAAATGTAGAGGGAAGAATTTTCTCAAAATTTTGCTGATTATATATTGGTGTTTTTACCTCTTCAACTTTAGAGGTCATGACCACCGCTGAAAGTGACACAGCCCCATACAGTGATGGTTCCATGAGTGATGCAAGCAGCTCTCCATAGTAGGTTTTATACAGTAACTTGTTGAAAATATCCTTCCACTTCATTATTTATAAAGGTATGTTATATTTCGGATCCAGGCTAACTCAGCACTAGAGCCAAATCGGACTCAGCGGAAATCGCGGCCGAATTATCCAAAACAGTCGAATTGATCGCAAATACTTGTGTCGGTTTTTGCATTAAGTACATCTTTTTTAACATCCACATTCAAGGTTATTTGATGGAAATGTGTAGAATAGTTAGTGTTGAAAATTTCAAGAGGTTAAATTGCACAAAACATGAAATTTATGACTATTTAATGATTCAGTATGTAGACTGCACTTTAACTTGTGCGATGCCAAGTTGGCCCCACCCCTCAATTTCATACAGGGTGAAAATATGCATCCAGTAATACATGTATGAATTTACATAATTGAATTTACATTTGTAGACAAATAATTTTTTAAAAACATTTTTACATAATTTTATATGAATTTGATTTTACGTTTGAATTTATACACATCTTCCCAGAGACTGAGGTCATCCAATGATCCTCTCCATCTCATATACATGTATTCAGTTACTCGCACCTTGGCCAGTGATAGGACATTTACTGTATCTGCTTTAATAAAAATACTGCTTTAAAATACTGGAATGACTTACCACTTATGGTAGTGGATCCAGTTTCCGAACACTTTTCAGAAAATCAACGATAGAAAATAAAATATCAAACGAATATCTGTCAAACTTATAATGAATGCTCAAAGTCCTACAGAAAAAGAAGTTGATGGAATTTTAAAAAGACAACGTAGATTTAATATGATATTCCCTTCCGAGCGAACCCCTTCCCAACGACGCGGCATTTTGGTCCCTTGAAAATGATATTGTACATGTATTTCTGAACGTGCCCCCTATGGGAGAAATTTCCTCATTATGCTCAGTCTAATCAACAAAAATATTACGCACACAGTTTATGTTATCACTCGTAGTTCGGCAGGTCGATCGCACATTCTCTACACGAACATGCTTTATCGAGGGTTGCCAATATTAACGGCCACTGCACTGTGCTAGCGCTGCAGTAATCTCTCTCTCTCTCTAAACATTAGACAGGAAGGGATCGGTCGTGAGGTCTTTGAAATCAGCAGTTTTTAGGTTAAAGTCTCATTCAAAATAGAGATATTTTTCAGAATAAGGGATTTTTCAATCAATTATTTAATCGTTTTCATGGTTTCATGTAAAAATGAGATATTATTTACGTTTTTTTGCCTCATTTTATGATCTGCTGCCATTTGTTCTCTGTGTTAAATAGTGTAAAGAACATGCGCGTAGTCCCACACTTATGAAAGCCATTGTAATGCGCCTAACTGTACACGTTCGGTAATACCATCCTGTTCGGAAATACAATCCTTGACTATACAATTAGACATTCTTCATCAGTAAATGCCTTCAGAAAGGCCTTTAAAACACATCTCTTTAGCAGTTTGTAGACTTTGTAACATTGTTTTTTCTTATGACAAGTATTTGAAATTGTTTGAGTTAATTGTAAGCACTTTGGGCCTTATTGGAAAAGCATGGTACAGCAACAATAATAATAATAATAATAATAATAATAATACATGCAAGTCTTAAGTAGAGAACTATGAGATTTCATGAAATTTGTTACATACAAAAGAAAGTTGCTCACAAAGGAATCCATTAAATTTGCCATCCTTCATCTGATACATGTACAACACAACTTCCATCATAACTTTCTTATGCGAGTGGGTCACAAATTGTTCACAAAAAATATTGCCAACATACATGTAAGTAGTCAATTGAATTTGTTGTTTCCTTAACAAAAATTCACCACTTAGCTTTGTGAAAGTATCATCATTGCTGTTTTTATATCTGAGAATTTCCTGATCGGGAATTCAACAACTCGCGAAATAGACTGGCTAGTCTTATTCACAAAAATTTATGGCCGCAAAATTTATGGCGTATAAAGTATCTGATTAGACTTCCACTAACACCAGCTAATAGGGCTCAACACTGAAAGGGGTCCTATGCACAGCTCTGGACCTCCAAAATGTTGAAATTCAAGCAGCGATCCCATGCAGACAGACCCTACAAATTTCAATCCGGAAGCCTCCCCCCCCCCAAAGAAAACAGTATGTATGGAGCATACAATGTACATGTATACCGGTATGTACAAAGATGCACTGCCAACCACTGACACTGCCACAACATCCATCTCAATATGAGCCTATACATAGTTTCACACGTGGGCTGCTGATCAGCTGATGGGATTATTTATACACAACATACATAATACCCAAATTACTAACCAATCTCTCTTTATTCTGTAGACTTCCACGGTGAGTATTCACAAAGCTTTCATTATACTCTTTCATCAAAAGCCCATGATCCTTTTGACAAAAGAGTACTGGTTCATTAACCCTTTCGAGACAAATGACCACATTTTGTGGTTTGGCTCAATAACTTTTGATTCAGAGCTCTAAAAAATATACCAGATGCATGAGTAGAAAGAGCAAAAATTTCTACACACATTGTTTCCATTTTTGTTGCATGACCATATTGCGTTTGATGCCAGGAATTTTAAAAAGGAGAATAAGCTTCAAAATCCTTAAATTGGCAACACATTGAGAGGTTCAAAATCACTGTTTTTTAACAAAATTGGCAATATTTTCAACTTTCAACTAAATTTCTAATGATTTTTATTGTTTTCAAAGACATTACATTTTGTTAGAACCATGTAGCACTAAAAGAAAAATATTATTGTTGCCAATTTGAAGAACAAAATGTGATCAATTTAGCCCTCAAATAATTCCTGTCCTGAAAGGGTTAATCATTGACATCCTTTTTACAGACTGAGGCTACCACCTTGCGAAACCGAAAGCTTTCTGTTGTGAATATTCTACTACATGTACTTCTGCAATTACCTACATCAGTGTTGTAGCTAGAGCATTTTGAGTGGTGGTTGCAACTTCATGGACTTTGACCTGGGTGTGGAGTGAGCTTCACGACTATCGACCAGGGGTCAAGGGGCAATACCGCAGCGGGGGTTCAGGGGGCAGCGCCCCCCTAAGCTTTTGCCTTATACAACATTTGAGGCCCAAAATCCCAATTTCTAGATACCCAAATGACTGAAATGAGTCACGCATAAATGGCTGTAACTGAAACAAATTCATACTGCATTAGTAAGTAGAAATAATTTATAACAGTATGAAATAGATAATGAATTAAATGCAATAAAAAAAGCACAAAAAACAAAGAGCTGTGTTATTTCATTCATTCAGCTGTACTACTTAGTACTTACTTACCTAAGTCAGCTTCACTTTCACTTTGTAACGCTTTTCCTTTGGACTAGACCACACCAAGTAATATTAATAGTGGTCATATTGACCACTACGCAGGACGGATGCAAAAATACTACTCATTTTCTATCGCATGTACTAAAGGTATGGGGGGATAAGATATTTAAAATACTTCCTTTCAAATTCAGCTCTTAAATCATCTCACTCCTACCTTAAATGACCATTAAGAAGAACTTCTGACATTTCCCGTAAAATCCAAAGTCAAAATCATGTCCAAAACCGAAGAAATCCCCCCCCCCCCCGAATTTTTTCACGATCGCATGTTGTTTTCATTCCGCCGATGTTTTAGACTAAAATCGGCCAATAAAATTTTGTCCAAAAAGAAACTCGGTATCGCGTGCGCACATCGATCTCTACGGTCGCGCAGGCAGAAAATCGGGACTTTTACGTGTGCGCGATAGGGGCCGAATTTTTAACGACCGATCTTTTGGGGGGAGATATCTAGTCTGCGCTCGCGGCGATCAGGAAATGTACACAATGACCTCCGATACCCCGTTTCGCTTGTATTGTATTGACAATAAATTACGGATTTCATTTTTGAAATGATCTTTTCCAACATCGGTGAGTTGAATTTATTGTATTTCATGGATATGTTGGTGTCGGTTCTCGTAAATTAAATGCTGATTTTGAGTGAATGTTAGTGACTTTTGTGCAGTGGTGTTTGAAAGTGCTGAGGTATATGACTGCCTAGATATACACGAAGTATGGTAAGGACGCTATGAGTGAACGAACTTGACTGCCTTTGCAAATGGGAAATCATCGATCGCGAACCAGCAATTGCCCCGCGAGATATGTCCGCGGGCCTTGGTAGCGGACCCTGTCAGAGATGCGACCGGAGGCGTATATATACGTAGCTAGCTAGCTATATGCGCTATCGTACGTTCGGATTACAATCAATTTATTTTATCTTGATTTTAGTTTCAGATTAAACGAGTGTACTATACTTATAAGTCAAGTCATAAAATTATATTCATGAATTGGTCAATATCTAAGCACAACAAGGTAATTTCTGCGCATTATATGTGTGTTTTGGGGCAATTAATACACATCAAGTTTGGGAAAATAGTGGTGGGCGGGAGACTGATTTTCAGCCAGAGTGCCGGGCGGAAAATGTGAGTGGTGGGCGGGGCCGCCCACCGCCGCCCACCGTAGCTACATCCCTGACCTACATGTACAATTAAAATATTTGTTCAACTGTGATTTTGATTGGCAAGCCACGACATCTTAAAAAGTACTTAAACGGTACCAATCACAAAAAAAAACATTTTGCTCTGTATGTTGGGGGATCCATGTCGTTATACTATATTCAAAATATGGGCTTCATATATTAATTCTATAAAGAGATATTGCAATTTTAATTACACTCTCTATAAGCATAAAAGCGACTCGTGATTAGACTACTCAACGCATCCGTACGCACTCGCCAAGATAAGGGCTCGCGCAGAATTAAACTCGGAGTTCGGTTCTGCGCGAGCATTTTCATGTTATCCTTTTTCCTTCATACTCCTTAACTGTTGACCGACAGAATGCCAGATAAAGTTCTTCGAGATTGATTTCATATACTTTCTACATGTAGCTGTACACAAATTATTTTTTCAGGTGATTGGTACACCTCAATGAAATTTGGTACAATATTACATGTATTACCTACGAAATTTCACTGAGGAAGCTTTAGTACTTCAGAAGATATTACCAATCACAATTTGTTGCATCTTTATTTACATGTAGACTCCCCATATAGCTACATGTACAATGTACATACTACATTGTAGCTCTAGTCTCTTTGGCTTGCAAGTATGTCTGTTCTCTCATGTAACTGAGTGATTGTGACTCTCTCTCTCTCTGACCTCGTTCTCATTACGAGATCGGAAAGTGGATCGCGCTATCATGTGGCGCGCCAGGGATCTATCTTAGGTCTCTCTGCACAGTAAACTGCAAATAGGCGCGCTCTAGATCGAGCTATCTTTCCTGGACCACCCCCCAGAGGGGGTCCCGTTTGGGATCACCCTGGACCGCCATGGAGCGCGCCGAAATGACATCGCTGTGTTCTCACCTTAGAGGTGCCGCAATCTAGCGCGCACTAGAGCGCGCTATCCCATGTAATGAGAACGGGGTCTCTCTCTCTCTCTCGGTGCCAACTGCTCTACCACTGAGCCATCACGCCTCCTCCAGTTTCACGAGAACTACACCATATTTCGCACATGAACAAACTTTGAGGATCTATAATATCTGAAAAAAAAAATTGATGAAATTGGGATTGGCCAGAACATTATCAAAATACATAAGTTCAGCAAATGTGGTGTTTTTTTGTATTCATTCCAAAAAATATAAATTCACTGACAAGGGTCTGGAAATTGCCATTTCAAAGGAAGATACACTGTATCATCAAAATGATGAATAAAAAGTAAAATTCTCTTTTAATATTGTACTATATTTTGCCTTGCAGTTGATGGACTTATCTTCTTATCTTTGACTGATAACTAAATTTGAACAAGTTTTGTGCAAACTCACTTCTGCGAAGTTCAGACCCATTCAACGCTTGTTTTCATTACCCTTTTCAACCTTTGGGCGTTGTTGCACCCATTTGCCAGTAGAAGTGTCACGGCTAAATTGGGAGACCCTCTCCCACTTGAGTGACAGTCTCTCAATCTCATATTGGAGACTTTGTTTACTAAAGGGCAACAGAAACAACAACAACAAGGCAGATTTCTCAAATTTTTGCCTCACTTAGGTCAGAAGCCCATTTGTTTTGTGTATGGATCATTACATCATAATAAAACAATATAATAATAGAGACAGTCTCCCAAACTGAAAAGAGTCTGCCATATTATCTGTGCAAGTGTGTCTCCATACTGTTTGTATCCTAAAATTTTGCCTTTCAAATTGATCTACAATACATACATGTATAAAAGAGTGTAGTACAGTACGAAAAATCCTGATTCAACATATTCAATATCATGTGTGTAAAGTTTGGACAAAAAAATGAGATGAGTGATTTCTACTCATGCTCACACACGTCTCAAATACTAGTACACATGTATGGCTAGAGTGCCCAAGTCTGCGCAGTGCCCTTGTCTGCGCACACGTGTAACTGCTCGATTCTGATAAAACAAAACACGCAACGAAAACAATCTTTTTATCTTGATCTTGATAAGTCAATGTTAGACTAACAAGTTAGATCTAACGTTAGATAGATCTATTAAAACATTGTTCTTGCTCAAATTTTGATGAAAGTTTTGATGCCTTTACTTGTTCAAATACCAGGAATAATAAGATGAAGCATTAGAGGAACGTAAAAGGGCCTTATCGTGAAATCTGTCACCTCTCTTCCTGCTTGTGCATTCGCATGGGTACAAAGTCTATGGGAGTGGAATGCTGTCACCAGCAGCAGCACTGACAAAATAAACAGCAGTGAATGGAGACCAGGTGACAGATTTCACGATAATGCCCATAAAAGAAATTCAATTTCAATTTCAAGTCAAATGTTTGCTACGAAGACATACATGACAGTAGGGCTCCCCATCATACAGACCAGTCTCCCCAGGAACAGCTGCCTAGCATCTTTTGTCTGTAGCCAACACAAGCGAACCATGGGGGTAGACTTCACGGCAAGTGACCGTCGCCGGCGCCTACAATATACGGTACAACTACAAGTACGGTATGGTACGGTATGTCCGCAGACTAGACACAGCTAAATACAGGTCAGCGTTGCAGAAGCACAAACCAGTCGACCTCATCCTCTCTCTCACAACAAACTAGCATAGTTTGTAAACGCAGTAAAAAAATCTACGACATGAAAGGTAACATAAAATTGTACAGAGGCAGTTATTCTTTGGGTGAATATAAATGACTTACAATTTCGATTTTAAGAAAACACGTATTGACTCCTCTCACACAAGTATATCGCATCGTCATCGTCACCGCAGCATACAAGTTCAGCTACATATATAGCTAGCTAGCTGGGTACCGGGTATCGGTACGCGGCGGCATCGAACATCATCAGCGCATCGCTAGCCAGCTAGCTAGCTCTGTGTTTCTAATTCTGCAGCTCGACATGAACAGAATATGCGATCGATCGAGCTCGAGAGATCTTCTAGCCATTTTGCACGTAGAGGGCCGAGGGAACAAAAACAGTAAATACAAGTATTGATCATCAATAATTGAGAGCTTGAAAAAAATGAAAATCATTCAGACAGGCATACAACACCACAAACATAAAAAAGTAAACTGAAAAGAGATAATTATCCAATATTACTGCTTAGAGTTATTTACTGTACTTAAAGGAACAACAGATGTCTAAGTTCCTGAATCAATAAAATTTATATTTCTAACAGTATGCCTTTTTGCTTTGTTTTTAGTGAGGGAAATTGAATTTTATACAGTGTGAGTCAATAAAAATGAAACCCAGCTTCAACCCTAAACATCTTTGCGATTAGTACATATAGATTTGATTAAAAATATCCACATTGTAGCCTATCATGTTTTCTTTAATTTGACCCCTGGATCAATAAAATCCGACCATGGACAGTTGAACAGTTTTCCTGATTCATGTCAAATTTTACTCTGCCCAAGTTTTGAATGAAATTGATGGTCAACCCAAGGTTGGTTGAATGGACTCCATGAATTCTTTTCCAAGGTTTTATCCTGAATTTTTAGCTGGGGAGAATTTAAGCTGGGAAAAGGCACAATTAAATCCAAGGTAAGTGGTAACATGGCAACAGTGGCAAATTAACACTTTCACAAGTTCTTTTAAAGGTTGCTTGATAAAATTGTAGGCCCTATGTAAACAGCCTTATGTGAATCAAAGAAATAGTCGGTCGTTGAATGCTTTTAAGTTATCACTGAATAACCGAAATTAATAGCTGATCTAAATGTCATCATCAAAATGTTTCGATAATGATTAATCCCGGAATATGTAAAGTGTTTTCTAACCACTCATTTTTTAATGTCAGCTTTAAACATTAAGTTTAAGTTAACTGTTAAAATCGTTTTTACTTTCATTTTTTTTTTTCAACGGGTGTTTGTTTTTATCGTTAGTGGGTTTTTTTTAGGGGAATGTTGTTGTTGTTGTTTCGTTTTTTCCCCAAACTTTAAAGGAGAATGAAACCCTGGGGGGAAATCAATTTTAATGAAAAGAGAGGATAGAGAGAAGCAATTTTTTTAAAAGTTCCATCAAAATCGGTTACGAAATGAGAAAGTTATGAAAGTTTGAACAGTCTCAATTTACTTTCTATGGCGATCCTCAAATTGGCAATGTTGCTTCAAAATGGCAGGTTTGGTAGTACAACTCTCAATGTTTTGTACACAAAATTTCATATTTTCTCCATTATCTCTAAAGATGCTGCTTGTCTTTTTGAGAACTCAACATATGTTGTGTCAAATACATTTTCCAATGATATATTTTGAGCTAAGAAGGAGACAAGCTGCACCTTGAGAGATAATGGAGAAAATAGGAAATTCTGTGTACAAAGCATATTGAGAGTTGTACTACTAAACCTGTCACTTTGAAGCAACATTGCCAATTTGAGGATCGCCATAGAAAGTAAATTGAGACTTTTCAAACTTTCATAACTTTTTCATTTCGTAACCGATTTTGATGGAACTTTTTAAAAATTGCTTCTCTTTATCCTCTCTTTTCATTGAAATGGATATTTCCCAAAAGTTTCGTTCTCCTTAAACACTTTTCTTCATTCTAATTATTCTTAGTTGGTCTCAGGGGTGTCGATCCGTGTTCATGATTGGGGGGGGGGGTGACCGGCGAGGGTGTGGGAGGGGGTATCCCCCCTCCCACACCAGGGACTTTTTCAAAAATCTGTCTATAAAACTTACATTTTAGAGCATCCCAAAATGGTTTTTAATTTTTAAAAAAGAAGGAATGCACCGATCTACGCCAATAGATGGAACCTCTTAATCTGAGTGAGAATAACAATGCGAGCAAACGAATTTCCTTTGATAATTTCGAATTGAAATTATGGCATCTCTTATTTCCTTACTTCTAATCATTAAAAATGTGATGGTATTTCAAGATCAAACATAATGGGTTTGGATAATTATTAGTTTTAAGTTAATGTGTCACAATTCTTATTCATTTTATCCAAAATTATTGGAGGATTATAATACAGGCCATCCCCCCACCTCAATTTTTTGGGGGGATATATACCCCCTACCCCCCCCCCCCCCCCGGGACCGACACCCATGGTTGGTCTTCAAATCTGTGTTTTGTACTTAGTAAATTAGTTTATTTCTTATTTCTTTTTTTTATAGTAATTTCTACAGTGATTATATTCTTCTTTTTTTCTGTATGCCAATTATATTTATTATATTGTCGTGTACATAGTAAATGCTGGCAGGGCCGGTGTGGAAAGCAGTTCTGAAACTAACAGTGTTACCATGTATAAATAAAACTGCAAATAGATTAATAAATAAATAATGATTCATTCATGAGCGAGCACAAATTCAAGCTAACCAAGTTTTGAGCCAAGTGCTTAATACATCACTGATCTACAGGGCGTTCAATTATAAACCCTAATGGATTCCATTCCACCACCTCCCCCTACCCACGCTCTCCTTGTGTCAAAATAAACATCGAATCTTTCTTGTTCGCAAGGGTTTTTTTTTTTTGTTGTTGTTTTTTGTACCATTTTCGACAAATCTGAAGCTGAAATCCTCCAGTTTATTTCACTTTCATCTATTTGTCTCCTTTTTTCTGTATTCCTTTCATCGTTTCAACTCTCTCAGTGTGCATGCGTAGCCTGGGTCTTGGCATTGATAGGGGCACTGTTTCATGGGGGGGGGGGGGCACTGTTTCATGGGGGAGGCTTCGATATCAGGTGGATAAAAGGCAAATTTAATAACAAGGCGACCGAAATGGGGGAGAAGAGTGACGGTTCAAATCGTCTTCTTTCCACCTACTTCCCCTCTCTTTTTGCTCTCTCATTTTTTCTTTTCCATTTCTTATCTTTTTCTCTTACTCGCCGCATGCAGTGGCGGATATTTGTTACGCAATTCTATTCATCAGGGGGGGGGGGGGACGACCTATTGTTACGTCCCCCTCTGATGAAAAGAATTTCCTGCATATTTACGCCCATGGCCGCATGCAGTGGGGATGGGGGACACGTGCCCCAAGCCCCGCCGTATAGCTACTCCACTGCCTATTGCTGTGATGGTTCAATAGATCAACCTGTCATAAAGTGAAAGTATACAATCCATTTAGGGAAACTTTGGCAGTGATGCTGAGTTTTATATACCACACAATAACTAATTCATGATAATGTGCAGAATAGGATCAAAGCGAAAGAGAACATGTCATTAGCATGCAGAGCTGCATTTAAGAGAGGAATATTAATATAATGCATCTATAGTACAAGACAATACTACTTCCTTAATCCCTACATATATGTAGCTGAAGGCAGACATAAAAAGGCTATGCTGTATTCATTGTTACTCATGTACTGTTTTTCCCCCCGCTAAATAACAGCTGCAGGCTTCAAGACGATCAACAAAATAGGATTACCTGCTTACTGGGAGTAAAGAGTGATGTTCCTTTCACGAATCTTTTACATATTCTGCGTTTATGAGTTATAAACATGGTAGCATCTCACATCCAAACTTACATTTCTTGGATCATCCTGGTGCTGTCCACGACTGGGTTGAAAGCTACCGATTCCTCAATGATACCCCACAGTGATATATCGAGTAAAACTACAACGGGTATGACATTAATCACGGTAGAAACAACTAAGGATCATTACGATAAGGGGAAAGTAATGCCAACAGAACCGAATTCATCTACTAGCAGTCATGACATACTATCTAAGAGGATAAAGCGTTCTTCGTACCACGACGGGCTGACGACGGATATGACCACGCACGTTGTAAGTACAACGACTTCTCTAAATCTTTCGAGAAGTGATTTCCCTTCCTCCATGCCTTCATCAGCCGAAGCCACAAGGGCCACAATAATTACTCTTGGGGTACTCTTTCTGGCGGCTTGTCTTGTGATCGTCTACATGTGCTACATGTGCCATTCTCATCGTGACCGCCATGGTCGAAACCAGTCATCGTCGATGATATTCATTCACCATATCGACGACCAGATTGATACGATGTCGACGCGCTCGGACCAAGGGAGGACGATAATGCTGGACAGTGAAAGACGTCCGTCTCTCCGTAATCCGTTGGCGGTCGCAATGTCGTCCGTCACGCCTCATCTGATGAATGAATTCAACAACAGCCCAACTGTCTTGAAGGAAGATGCAGGATACAGACAACCATTCAACCACAGCTTCAAGGGCTCACGCAGGATGTCCAGGTCTTTGGAAACTATCTTCAACCCGTTGTACGATGAGTCCGATGGCTTCTGGATTGACTGTCGTCTGTCAGAAGAGGATATCCGTATCAATTTTAAAAAGAAGCGGGGCAGCCAAAGTAGTTCTGTTCATCGGGCATCATCTCATCGGGGTTACGGTCCAGCGTCTTTAAGCCGATACCCGACGACAAGCAACCGTCTTTGGAACAACCCATTGTCGCGCTCTACACCGGCTTTATCGAAGCTTAACACTTCTCAAGGATTTGGAGAGTTCCCGAACCAGAACTATGAAGACATGAGCAGTCCACACCAAAGCTCATACGGCATGCCACCATCTTACTCCATCCCTAACACTTATAACGTTCCCTTCAAACCGGATGATGGCAAATCTCGGGAGTGGCCCACTGAGAAAAACCTTTCGGGTGACGAAAGGGAAAAGCCGAGACATCTTCCTATACGATTCGAAGAGATGGAAACAACTTCTTGCGCAGGAGACACCGAGGAGCTTCCTACTACAAGTTCATCGTCACCGGGTCCTCAAGGACACAACAGTACTGACCAAGGAACCAACATCGCTGACATGACAAACCGACCTCTCCCGCCTATACCTCAAAAGGATTTGACAAGAGAGAAGCCTACTTCTCCACAAGAGACTCGTTCCCATCCGACTCGGGGTGAGTCAGTGCGATCAATAGTATCAGAAAGACGGGTTAGATTTGAAGAAGGATGCTGATGACCAGGGACGGACATAGGTGTAGTGTGGAAAGGTTTCCCCACAGGCCGCTAGATATTTTGGTTTAAGGGCAGGTCGAATTGTGGTCTGAGGGCAGTGAGGGCCAGTTGATCAAAAAGTGATAAAAGAAAATATTTAAAAACAAACAAACAAACATAATACGACTTGTAGAGTGAGTCGGCCGGTCACATCGAAATTCCCCGACCGAATTTGAGTCCCAGTCCGCTCCTGGTCATGACAATATCCCTTATAACATTCGTGGAATAGGGAGGGGATTGAATTTTGACATTTGGGCGCTAACATATCATTCTATTGAAAGCTTTGTTTCGTCCATCTGTTTGCGATTCTAAGGACATAATTATATCTCAGAGTAATTGAATAAATTGAATAATTGAATAAAATCGGAAAAAGACGGCTGTAAAATTAGTCAGACCTAAAGCAAATTTTAATTTCGTTTACCCATTTCATATTATGCAATTTAGAGCAATGTTGTTTGATACAATATACTGAATTTAGTATTAACTCATAGTTGATTAATTAAAAATATTTGACCAACGATAGTGTAGACAAAAATAACAGGTTCGAGAAATCTGTAAACCGGCAACTTTGAAACAGACCGGACTTTCAAAGAATTTCAAAAGGTATGAGCACGTGAGAATTCTTAATCATAAGCAGAGTAGGTTAGGCCTGCATTATGTACTAGTATGTTATAATAATGTTACAATAATTGTAATTAATGATCCCCTATCCTGTGATGAATGAGAATAGAAACCTCTTGAAGCTCCATTTTTAGGTGAATTAGTCATGTTAGGCGTTCTCAATCAAAGTCATCAATTGCCAGTGGCATATTTATAGAGAGTGCACGAGGGTATGTTATATTATGTTCCCCGGGTGGCACTGTAAGAGGAGGGGGCGATAAAAACCCTGATCAAGTCTTTAAATCCCTTCATTATGACACCTCTTTGCTTTAATGTCATTGTTTCTGTGTAACTCCCCAATTAAAATTTCCCATTAGATTCCAGAGACTTTTGATTGATTAATGAATAGCTGTAAATAAGTATTTAAATTTTAAACAACTACAGTATGTCCCCCATAAATTACAATCGGACTTTTAGCATCAATAGCTTTCCAAATTGTGAATATAATCTGTATATCATGTATATGGTTTAAGATTATGAATCTCTAACTAGTTATCTTAATCTTGGCGAAAATCCCATTCCATTTGTTTCAGTAGTCAAGAAGAAATGAGGATTTTTGCAACGTAGGTCATTAGTCCCTCCCATCCAAGTTTCGACAAAAGGGAGGCGAACAAAGCACATCGGCATTTGGGTATCGAAAGAAATTGTTTTTCAGAATGAAAAATCATATTGGATAACTATTTCTCTTCCAGTCAGTGAAGACCCCATCGATGTGGGCTAGTAGTCAAAAGGAAATGGGGAAATTTCTATAGTATGTCATGGATCCCTTTCTTCCATCTTTTGTCACTTGGATGTTCTTGGCATCCACATGAATAAAAATATTTTGTTCACAATAGACAGGTTTAATTACATATTTAAATTTTATGCATAGCATTTTAACAAAGTAAATAATCATGTAATTATTGTCTTCCTACAAAGATCAAGATCAAGACAAGTCATTCATTAAAAGGTTCATTATTTTGTTTAATCATTCATTTTCAACAACAAATTACCTACGTCTTTAAACCTCGGAAAACTGTTTATCTTTTCTTTTTCTTCTTCTTTTTTTTTTTTTTACATGATTATATCGTTTTGGAAAAGAACATCCAAAATGCACTTTATTTGCATCAACAATAACAACGAGAGCGATGATAGTTATTATGATAAATGAAACATTCCAATAATAACAGTTATAGCAGATAAAAACTAAACAGTAACTTTCTTTTCAAACCAATTACAACATTTAAAATTAATGTGGAATTGTTCATTGTGATTTGTAAGCATCTGCATTGTCAAAACTTGGATGGAATTAAGGGACTAATGACATACGTTACAAAAATACTAATTTCTTCGTGACTACCGAACCAAATCGGATGGGATTTTCACCAAGATGCATATAAATTGCTATAAATTCATAATCTTGCACCGTAATTTAAAATTAATTCACAATTTTGAAAGTTATTGATAGTAAAAGTGTGATTTCAATTTTTTTTCTGGAACATACTGTATAATAGTAAATGGTAAACCTTTGTATATGGATGATCCGAATTTAATTTGTTTTCCTATGTTTTAGTAACTATTGTGAAATCTTCAATGCAATTGGTTTAAAATATATGGCTTTTGAAGTCTGAAGTTTACTTGTTCCACTTTTACATAAAAAACAATTCAGATTTTGCAAGGCATAAGTGTCAATTTCAAAACGTACGGTTAAATAACTCAAATCGACTACATTTTACGGTAAATAGGTAGAAAGTTTCGAGAGAATTATGAACGACTGGCAAAAAAAGAAAAAAATCTAAAATATGGGGAGTCTAAATAAAAAGCATAGCTTGTAAATGATTAGGATCCCGTATAGAGTAACATTATTCGTTATTCTAGTAATTCTGATTAAAATGCAATAAAAAGTTCTTTGTCATTCTAGAAGCGGACCTGGGCCCCATTGCATAAAACTTACCATTAATGGTAACTCTGCTATCAATGGTAACTACCATGGTAACATCACTCAACAGCCAATCAAAATCAAGGTTTCCATGGAAGTTACCATTGATGGCAAAGTTACAGTTAATGGTAAGTTTTATACAACAGGGCCCAGAAGTGGACAGGGCCACAGCGGATTTCCTGATTATTCAGAAGCTTGTTACTTTTAAGAACTTTATAAATAAATTATTAATATAACAATCTTTGATATTGATTTGTATTTCTTGTTTTTGTTCGTTTCTTTGTTTGTTGGTTGGATTGTTTTTATTTTTTTCTATTTTAAATATTGTAATTATACAGAAAAAGAAAAGAAAATAAGCAAAAGAATGTACTAAATATCCCTCTGAATATCAAGCATGAATGTCATTCACAAACATAGTTCTTTACAGCATTATATTAATATATGCATAGTTCTACGGAAAGCTAAACTAAAGTAATAACAATGGTCGAGGAATAAACATACCAGTTTCATTTTCGAGATGTAATTATAGTCATTCACAATTTTTATTTTACGATAGAATTATGCTCCAAACCGCGGCGTTTCACTTTACCAGTAATTACTTTCTATTGTGTGTTTTTTTTCATGGAAGAATTTAGAAATGAACATAAGCCAGGATCCATTTATCTGATTCAGTAAAGTGCACGCTATATCATGGGCCGCGGAACCGGGGGGGGGGGGGGAGCTGGGGGCTGCAGCCCCCCCCCCCCCACACACACTTTTTTGAGTAGACACGTTAAAAAATTATCGGGGGGAAAAGGCTCGAAAATTGTCATTAATGAGTGAAATCATGATCAGCCCCCCCCCCCCCCCCCACTTTCAAAAACCCTCTGCGGCCCCTGTATATCATAATACGGAAGTGGGTGAGTTAGATGATACATCAGGGGCCTGTAACATAAAGAGATAAATCAATCTTACAATTGATATCCTGTAATTTTATATTATATTTTACCCCTGTAACATGTAAAGAAATAATAGATGTAGTGTCTGATTTTAATAACGGCACTAGTGCAGGGTGTGATGAAATAGACGTTAGTATTGTTAAAAAAATATTCCCCAATATCTGTTCACCTCTTTGTTCAATTTTTAATTTGTGTATTTCTAATGGCAAATTTCCTGACAAGCTGAAAATTGCGAAAGTTGTACCAGTACACAAGAATGGATCTGTAGATGAAGTTTCAAATTGTCGTCCCATTTCAGTTCTTCCTTTGTTTTCTAAGATTTTTGAAAGATGTTTGTATAAGAGATTGTATCAGTTCCTTAGTTCGTGCAATATTTTACATAACAGTCAATATGGTTTCCGCAAGGGACACTCCGCATCAATAGCTCTTCTTGATTTTGTTCATAAAGTCTCTAAAGCTATTGATTCTAAACAATATATGATTGGTTTATTTCTTGAATTAAGGAAGGGCTTTGATACGTTGGATCATGACATTTTGATGAAAAAATTATATAATTATGGTATACGTGGTATCTTATGGCATTTGTTCAATGATTATTTATCAAATCGATTTCAGTTTGTATCTATAAATAATTATAAATCTTCCTTAAAGCCTATTCGATGCGGAGTGCCCCAGGGTTCCATCCTTGGCCCCCTGTTATTTCTGATTTATATTAATGATATCTGTAATTCATCGAAATTGTTACAATTTATTTTATTTTCTGACGACACCAGTGTGTTCATGTGCCATAATAACATTGTTTCTTTGACAAATATTTTTAATCATGAATTAGTATGTTTGAACAATTGGTTGATTAATAACCGACTAGTTTTAAATACAAATAAGACTCAATTTATGATATTTACCCAAAAAAAGTTTGATAAAGATAATCTAGTAATCAAATTCAATGATAATATTATTCAGTGTGTTTCATCTTTGAAATTCTTAGGTGTACATATCGATGACAGACTATCATGGCATGAACACATTGGTGTCGTTTGTAACCGTACAGCAAAAGGTGTGGGAATTCTTTATCGATTAAAACATTTTCCACAATATATTTTAATTATGTTATACCATGCTTTAATAGTATCACATATCAATTATTGTAATATTGTGTGGTCTAATTCTTCCGACTATTTCATTACTAGACTGTTTTTACTTCAGAAAAAGGCTATAAGAATAATTTCCAATGCTTCGTTTAATGCCCCCACCTTGCCACTTTTTCATAAACTACATTTACTGAATGTGTACGATATTAATAAATTTAACATTGCAATCTTCATGTTTTTGTGTTCTAAAGGCCTAATACCTCAGCTAGTAACGTCTAAGTTTTCTATTAATTCAACAATTCATCAATATAATACTCGAAATTCATTTAATTATCAGTTACCTCAAGTCCGAACTTTGATTTCATATAATTCAATATTCTTTAAAGGTCCTTCTCTGTGGAACAATCTCCCATACTTACTGAAAAATAGCCCCTTGCTAAACTCTTTCAAACGCCTATATAAATCAAATCTCATTAATTTGCATGCTGAAAACAATAATTGATATACTCGCACGTTTAGCTCTCTGTTTTGTTTGTTTGTTTGTTTTGTTATAGTATGTATTTATTTGTAAATTTAGGGGTCAACGTACTATAAGGCTATTTGCTCTTTTTTGTTGACCCCTCATTCCCATAATTTGTTATTTTTGTCTTTAATTTGTATAATGTTTTTTTCATATACTGTATATCACCTTACTGTTTTATGTATGTTTTTTATGGAGAATGTAAATAAAGTTGAATTGAATTGAATTGAATTGAATATCAATCGTAAGTCTATGGCAAACCATGTACTGAAGAGTTACAATTGATTGTAAGATTGATTGTATCTCTTTATGTTACAGGCCCCAGATCGGATGCACAAGCAGCTAGTATTCTCTTCCTTTCAAATATTGGCATTAATGACTACTATAAAAGTATTCATTCTGGAAATATTATATTTGCTTTTTTTCACCCCTCCCACTGCCCCCCCCCCTTCTCTCTCTCTCTCTCTCTCTCTCCCTCCCTCTCTCTCTCACTCTCATTCTCACCCCCCTCTCTCTTTCCATATCTATTAAATTTTCCCGATCCCTCACTCCCTCTATCCCTCTCTCTTTATTTATCTTCCCAACTCCCCCCCTCTCTCTCTCTTTCTTTCTTATACTATATCGATGGTATTGATGAAGACATATGCAAAAGAAGGAGAAGAAGAAGGCGAAGAAGGAGAAGAAGGAGAAGAAGGAGAAAAAGGAGAATAATAATAATAATAATAATAATAATAAATAATAATAATAATAATAATAATAATAATAATAATAATAATAATAATAATAATAATAATAATAATAATAATAATAATAATAACAAGTGAATGAGTAAATTACGCAATGCGTAATAAATGTCCCCGCCGGAAGTGCAGATCTGTGGAAATTAACTAGCCTGAACCTTAAAACTTCAGTGAAAAACTTTAGTGAATAAAATAATAATGTTACTGCATGCAAAAGAAGAGAATACCAACAATGCATGTATACAACTGAAATATAAAACATGAAAACATTATGAACCTTCAGCCATTTTGAATAAATTTGCATAAATTTGCATGAATAATGAATTCCAAAATTCTGTGTAGAAGTTTGGAAGCCCCCACCCAGCCCTATCAGATAAAACAATCGGAATCAAAATCTGATGTGAAATAGAGGAGAAGTAGCATTTTTCGTCAATTTTGAATAAATTTGCATAAATTTGCATAATTAATGAATTTCAAAATTCTGTGTAGAAGTTTGGAAGCCCCCACCCAGCCCTATCAGATAAAACAATCGGAATCAAAATCCGATGTGAAATAGAGGAGAAGTAGCATTTTTCGTCAATTTTGAATAAATTTGCATAAATTTGCATAATTAATGAATTTCAAAATTCTGTGTTGAAGTTTGGAAGCCCCCACCCAGCCCTATCAGATAAAACAATTGGAATCAAAATCCGATGTGAAATAGAGGAGAAGTAGCATTTTTCGTCAATTTTGAATAAATTTGCATAAATTTGCATAATTAATGAATTTCAAAATTCTGTGTTGAAGTTTGGAAGCCCCCACCCAGCCCTATCAGATAAAACAATTGGAATCAAAATCCAATGTGAAATAGATGAGAAGTAGCATTTTTCGTCAATTTTGAATAAATTTGCATAAATTTGCATAATTAATGAATTTCAAAATTCTGTGTTGAAGTTTGGAAGCCCCCACCCAGCCCTATCAGATAAAACAATTGGAATCAAAATCCAATGTGAAATAAAGGAGAAGTAGCATTTTTCGTCAATTTTGAATAAATTTGCATAAATTTGCATAATTAATGAATTTCAAAATTCTGTGTAGAAGTTTGGAAGCCCCCACCCAGCCCTATCAGATAAAACAATCGGAATCAAAATCAGATGTGAAATAGAGGAGAAGTAGCATTTTTCGTCAATTTTGAATAAATTTGCATAAATTTGCATAATTAATGAATTTCAAAATTCTGTGTAGAAGTTTAATAGCCCCCACCCAGCCCTATCAGATAAAACAATCGGAATCAAAATCCGATGTGAAATAGAGGAGAAGTAGCATTTTTCGTCAATTTTGAATAAATTTTCATAAATTTGCATAATTAATGAATTTCAAAATTCTGTGTAGAAGTTTGGAAGCCCCCACCCAGCCCTATCAGATAAAACAATCAGAATCAAAATCGGCCAAGAAATGACGGAGAAGTAGCATTTTCTAACATTTGAGCACACACGGACAGACGGACGGACGGACACACACACACACACACACACACACACGCACACACGAACGGAGCCCGTTTCATAGTCCCCTCGCGAACTTCGTTCGGCGGGGACAATAATAATAATAATAATAATATGAACACTTGTAATGCGCCGGTATCCATCATGGGTAGATGCTCATGGCGCAGTGAAAGGAAGATAGAAGATATAAAGAAATATATAAGAAAAGAGGTGAAGGGAACATTTACAAAAAGGCTTGTCTAAATAACCAGGTTTTGAGTGGGGTCTTAAAGTTACTGAGAGAGGATAGGTTACGAATGTCTTGTGTGAGATTATTCCATAGGAATGGACCAGCATATAGAAATGATCGATCCCCCCCCCCCCAAGAATTATGAGTTTGTGGTATGGCAAGTAGACGTGAGTTTGAAGACCTAAGGCTCCTATAAGGATTGTATGGAGTTATTAAGCTACAGTTGTAATGTGGAGCAGTTCCATGCAGTGAATGAAAGACAAGTAAGAGCAACTGAAAAATGATTCGATATTGAACAGGTAACCAGTGTAGAGCGATAAGTACAGGAGTTATGTGTTTCCTCTTAGGTGACAATGAAATTATACGGGCAGCATTGTTTTGAAACTTTTGGAGACGATCTAATTGGGATTGTGAAATATTATGCAGTAACGCATTACAGAAATCCAGACGAGAAGTAAAGAGTGCATGCACTATCTTTTCTGTACTAGACTGGGTAAGGTATCTTCTGATGAATCCTAGGTTACGCAGCTGGTATTGTACAGACTTACAGATACTAGAGACGTGATTTGACATAGACATAGAAGAATCAAAACTGACCCCAAGATTTCTACATTTATTTGACACGGTAATTATAGAATCCCTATACTTTGATGGAACATACTTTAGATTCTGACAACTGGGCCCTTGAACCAAACAACGTAAATTCAGACTTAGCATTGTTGAATTTAAGACAGTGCGAGCACATCCATACTATAACATCCTCAATACACGCTTCAAGCTTTTTTTTTAAATAGCAGAGACAGTGTTTTCTTGACCAGGAGCGAATGATAAGTACAACTGCACAGCGTCAGCGTAACAATGGTACTTAACAGATTGCTTATGTAAAACATGGCTGAGTCCACTTAGGTATATAGAAAAAAAGCAGGGGCCCTCCCACAGATCCTTGGGGTACTCCACTTTTCAGGTGAATTGGATCAGACTTTGCTCCGTTAACACATACCAGTTGACAGCGTCACTCAGATAGGAGTCGAACCAGCTCAGGACCTCTCCCCGAAGACCAAGAGATGAAATAATTTTGCAGAGTATGTCATGGTGAACCGTGTCGAATGCAGATGACAGGTCTAAACAAACCACAGCTGTTACCCGCCCGACGTCCATCTCCAACAATATATCATTCGATAGGTTTGCCAGAAGAGTTTCGACGCTGTGGTTTGGACGATATGCAGACTGTCTTCTATCCATTAGATCGTTTGCATGGAGATAGTCTGACAGCCTTGAAAAGGCGACACGCTCCAGTACTTCAGATAAATATGGTAGATTAGAGACGGGCCGGCAACTAAGGAGTGACTCAGGGTCCAGAGAGGGTTTCTTCAGAATGGGGTGGATGTAGGCCAACTTTAGCGCCTTTGGGAACCACTCCGCTATAGTAAGACTCATGTTGACGATCTTAGCGATCACAGGTGCAACTGTAGAAGCACACTCTTTCAGCGACTTTGTTGGCACGGGTTCGAGTTCGCATGACTTTGCTGGGGTTTTACAGATAAGCGACAAGATTTCATCCCCTGTGGTTGGCTCAAAGACTTCCCAAACTTGATTTGTCAGATGAGGTCGTTCAGAAACATCTGGAGAGAGGCTACGTTGTATTGAGTCAACCTTGTCAACAAAGAATTTATTGAAGGTATCTGCAAGTGTTTTGCTGCAGGTGAGGGATGGGAGTAGAGATGATTGCTTTCGGTTGAGAAGTTGGTTAGCTACCCGGAAAAGCTGTTTAGAGTCGTTACCACAATCATCAATAATTCTCCTGTAGTACATTTGCTTGCATTGATGATTAAGATAACTAACGAGCCTCTTCTGCTTTTGATACAAATGACGAAGGAGAAGAAGAAGAAGAAGAAGAAGAAGAAGAAGAAGAAGAAGTAGAAGAAGAAGAAAAAGAAGGAGAAAAAGAAGAAGAAAAAAAGAAAAATAGGAAGAAGAAGAAGGAGAAGGGGAAGAAGAAGAAGAAGAAGAAGAAGAAGAAGAAGAAGAAGAAGAAGCTTACTCTTACTTGTATTTTCTCTCCGAGTTTCTCGCCTCATCACGTACTTGATATGTCCCCCTCTACGTTTAGTGGACCAAAATGTATGACATGCGAGCTCTCAGCATGTATGGCTCTCTCAGTCAGGAAAAGAAATATATTATTGCATTGTTCCATATTACATTGTGCCCCTAAACAGCGTTGGTTGTACAAAGGGTTCGGGGTCCGTGATCCATAGTCACCCCCTCCCCCACAGTCACCCCCTCCCCAAGAATATAAAATCATTATTATTCTTAGGGGAGGGGTTGGGCTGGTTAAAATACTCGTGTAACAACTATAAAACGGGTTCAAGAATGTAGCCATCCTGATTGGTCAAATAACATCACGTGACCGTGCAAAAAAAAAGTGATAACGCACGGCGAGGGGACTAACGAACGGCTAATCCGGATCAAACACTAAGATTGTAAGAAAACACTAAAATTGTAGACCCGTTTTATAAAACTATTAATACATGGTTGTGAGTTCGTGCGTTAGTGCGATCCAGCAACACGCAGGTTTTTATCGTGGTGTCTAACACACTCGGCTACGCCTCGTGTGTTAGTACACCACGATAAAAACCTTTGTGTTGCCAGATCGCACTAACGCACTCCCAACCATGTATTAATAGTATACTAGCAGCAGTACCCGTGGAAAAATTCCACGGGTGCTAGCCAGGGAATTATGGATTGTTTTTTGCGAACACATCTTCTTTGGAACAATGTTGAAATTATTACTGTTTTAAATTGTGGCTTATTAAAATTATATTGAATGGTATAAACATATTACAATGTTTTTGTTACCAAATAATCATATTCAAACTATATGTTTTCAAATGATAGGTTAATATGTGTACATGAATATCATGTATTTTTTTAATTAATAAGACAAATGCTTAATAATTATGGTTCTATAGGTAATGGTTTCTAAAAGAAATATTTTGTAATTTTTGTTTTTCATCTAAGTTAATTTTTAGTTTCTCTTGTATTTATCTTAGATTCTTTTAGTATTGTTTTATTAGTTCAAGTGAATAATACATGAAATATTAAGAGAAAAATAAGTTTAAGATTACAACATGTCATTCTTACTATAGAATATGTCACATGCTGTTTTTGAAAGGTAAAAGTCTGTCTGTTTGTTTTTTATTTGGTTTTGGGCTAAAATAATTTATCATTTTTATGTCTTATAGTGGTGATTATGTATAATACACTTTTGCTGATGAGAGAGATTGCATATCTACTGTTTTTATGTAGGAAATAACAATATAATTATTTCAAAACTTGTTTCCACGTGAAAATCACTGGCCATATAATACTGTGAAATTAATCTTATTTTATTTGAGCTAATGCCTTTTAACTTCCATGAAGATTGTTTTATGTTTGTGTGTTTATTGAAGCAAATTTTTTACCTGTCCTTTCCCACCCCGTTCTCACAATATCACCTAAGGAGAAACGTGAGCGAAGGTGCCTGATGCCTAAACATATGAAATTCTACCGTGCCATCCATTACATTTTTTTGTAATGAAACATGATTTGCAAAAGTCATAATCCAATTTACTCACGTACCCCTGCAATATTTGAAACCCCAGATAAAATTGTGAATCCACCACTTAATAATAATCTGTGGACAATTATGGATGGTGAGTGCAGGCTCTATCCCCTTATCATGCCCCCTCCCCTCCCTTCACTCCAGCCAGTGGCGTATAGAAAGGTTCCACTTTCTTTGGGGGTGATTTCATTTTTTCTACAATGAACATAAACTGTTAATTAATGCCCACCCCCCCCCCCTCCGCTTTTTACGCCCATGAATCCAGTGATTACATTTTTTGTACAATAAAATAAAATTGATGCACTCACATATACCCCATCAGTGGCGGATCCAGGGGGGGGGGGCCTGGGCTCCTCCCCTGGGGGAAAAAAAGACAGCCCAAAATGCTGATTTTTTTTTTGTTGCTTGTGAGAATAATGAGGGAAAACTGGAACCCATAAAATCTGGTAACCCCCCCCCCCCCCCCAATGAGCGACTTTTGGAGGGCTGGAGAAACAAAAAAAATTCTTGGAGGGCTGGCGAATTTTTTTTTTTCACTTACACCCCACCCCCCCCCCCCCCCCAGCTATCTATGAACATGACTCCAGTGATTTCATTCAAATTTTTCTACAATGAAGTTAATCATATCCCCCATCAACCACTGCACACCCCCCCCCCCCACCCCCACCCCGCTATCTATGCCCATGACTCCAGCATACTCTATTAATTCTTCAAAGGATTAACCGTTAACGCCCCTAGCACATGTTTGCCCCTGAAACTGAAAGAGTGAATATTGTGGCCAACTTTCATCAGCACTATTATTAACGAATAAAGCTTGATCAATAGTCTTGAGCCTCTTTCACACCGGGCCTGCGTAGAGTTGCGTTGTGCGCATACCGAGTACGCCAAAATTACGTGCAGGACCGGCGTAGTCCCTGCGTATGTTTTGCATAGGCTGCCGTACGGTGGCGTATGGTTGCGTACCCTGTGCATAGGCACCGCGTACCTATGGCATATGCAATTGGTGTACCTCCGCGTAGGATTACGTATAATATGCGTATGGTTGCATTCGAATACGTATAGGTCTGGCGTAAAGGGTACATAGGTTTGCTTATGCTGAACCCACACTAAGCAAAAGTACACAACACTACGCCCTTCCTTACGTAACTCTACGGTAGTGTTGCGTAGACTTGCGTAAAACTGTGTACTTTCTGCGTGACGCGTCCAGTGCTCTTTAAACATGTTAAATTTTTTGCATCCATCTCGCGTACCCCTTTGCGTCCCTCGGCGTATTTCCACGTAGGCTAACGGAGGCTCTGCTTGGGGCAGAGTAATTAGCTCGGCATCGTCCGTACGCCACACTACACAACTCTACGCAGGGCTGGTGTGAAAGCCCCTTTATTACGCGCAGGATCGGCGTAGGCTGGGGTATTGTTGCGTACCCTGTGCATAGGTACCGCGTACCTACAACATATGCAATTGGCGTACCTACGCATAGGATTGCGTATAACAGGCGTAGGGTTGCGTACGTTTACGTAGGTCTGGCGTAAAGGGTACGTAAGTTTGCTTATGCTGAACCCACAATAAGCAAAAGTACGCAACACTACGCCAGCCTCAAAGGATTTTTCGTCAGACTGGTGTATGATAGCGTACTATAGCGTAGGCATGGCGTACAGTAGCGTAGTGTTTTATACTTGCGTAAAAACTGCGTACTTTCTGCATGCAGTGGTCTACGACGAAAGTACGCGAAAAAATTAGACATGTTAATTTTGGGGGTCCATCTCGCGTACCCCTTTTTGTCCCTCTGCGTATTGCCACGTAGCCCAGCATAAGCTCAGTGTAGGCGATACGCCGCACTATGAAACTCTACGCAAGCCCGGTGTGAAAGCCCCTTTAGGTCTATATAGTCATGATAGTCTACAGATCTACATAGACAGAAAAATCCGTCTGGTTTCAAAACACACATACTTTTTAAATAGACTCTGCTCTCACTGAGCAGATTCTGGAATTATTTTTTTAGAGTAATAAAATGGATGTAGAATCTACTCTAATATACGGTATGAACTATGATGAATTAAATATCATCAAATTTTTAAAAATGACGATATTCGACCTAAACTGTTTCCAGTCTTGAAATAAGCAACCCAGTGAGGAATTTACTGCCGTTTTAGAATTCAAATTGATGTAGAATCTACTCAGATATAACCTTGTTCATTGGATAAGTGATATACGGTGAATTTATCATCAAATTCTAACTGTAGCATTAAAAAACAGAAGATAGTCAACTGCTTCCAATCTTGGAATAAGCAGCTCAGTATTTACTGCCGCACTCCTCCCCTCGAGTTCAGCCATGCAGCCATCCCAGCCTCAGAGAGCGGGCGCTGCCGTGACCGAACACGACAAACGACAAAGAGAAGAATTTCATGCAGATAAAATAGGACAAAGGAAGTCCATAAATACAGTTTCCAACAATTTGTTAGATCTAAAGAATGTCACTCACGTCCAAAATCAACCTTAGAATGTATTTGTAAGCTCGGGAAACCGTAGTCAACTCATGTTGAGTGCATGTGTGTACAGTACATACAAATTGCATGCATAATATGCATTGTCGCGTCGATCGCATGCATTGCATTGCATTGAAATTGCATCGCAGTACGTGGGTGCTACTCCTATGGTGTACTTATCACAAAGTGTACTATGAAACAATGAAATACATCAGACACATACCACGGAGCTCTATCGAGGCTGGGACACTGTGGGACAACCCCCATGCCATCGTTATTTTCTTACGGGGGTTCCCCCCGGTAAGAGCAAGTTTAGCAAGATAGTTAACGGGTCGTCCACGTACGGGTCGCACAATGCAAGTTGATACTCCTCGTGCACAACGTTGTTCGTCACTCGCCATGCGCATGCATGCCGTGCCTGTGATGGGCCGTAAGGGAGGTTGCACGGCTGACGACACCGCCGTCGTGCGAGGTATCCACACGGAAAGCAGCCGTTCCTTCGGCCTGCCCGTCCTCCCCAATCCCCCAAATCACGTTTATGGACGTCGACGGCGACGACGGGGTCGACGTGGCACGCGGACTACGGGTTACACGACCTGTGGAATTATGCCACCGATCCCGCGCCACGGCGAGGGCGGACACGGCGGGGGGAAAGAGTTTTTGCTTCCACAAAAAACGGCCTTTTACGGTTTTGAGTATTAATATATAGATTAACAACTCTTGACATGCTTGATGACCGGGAAAATATAGTCTCTATCAGAGGAGTTTAAATCCGCTCTTTTAGGAGTCATATCAGGGATTGTTACGTCTTGGAGTTAAATTCACTCCAAAGTAGTGGTTTTAATTACTCTTTTGAGAGTGGATTCCACTATTTTAAGGACATCTAAAGGAGTGGCCATTATCGCACACTCATTGTGTACAATTAAAAAGTAGTAAATGTATTCTCCACACTCTAGCACGCATGTCAGTCTTGTCAGATCGAATCACATGCAGGGGCCACACCTAATCCACGCCTGTAATCATGATAATGGCATATTGACGAAGCCTTATGGAGGCCTGGGCAGTCACCACTGCTTGCTATTGATTTGTACAGCACGAAACAGAACTAATTACTAGTAATTAAACATATATATATATATATATATATATATATATATATATACAAAAGACTGCCCTTGGAGGGAAACGTGCTATGAATTCAGTGATCATATCACTATCATAGAAAATATTTATAATATAGACCTCATCAGTGGTGTGGATATGGGGACATGGGGGGGGGGCATGTGTGGCCCAATAAATTGGGGAGAGAGGAGAGAAGAGATGGGAGATAGGGAGGGCGATATTTTTAAAGGGAGAAATGAAAGAGAGAGAGAGAGAAAGAAAGAAGAGGGAGAGGAGATAGTGAGAGAGAGAGAGAGAAAAAAGAAGAGGGAGAGGAGATAGTGAGAGAGAGAGAGAGAGAGAGACAGACAGAAAGAGTGTAAGAAAGAAAAAGGGAGATGGAAAAAAAGAAGAAAGCAGAGAGAGAGAGATAGAAAGGGACCCCTTCAACACCTCTCATAACGAGAGCATGTCGTTGGCAAATAGTTTTTTACATTTCATCCTCTTATAATAAGCTCAGGGCCTCGTTTCATAAAACTTGTTATCTATAGGCCTGTCAGCCTATCAAAATGGTATAATTTCAGCAGCTTATAACATTCACTGTGACTTGTACAAGTTTGAAACATTGCCCAGAGGTCCCCCCGTTCAGTATCACCAGTAAGCCCCATGGGCCGCGGAACCGGGGGGGGGGGGGGGGCTGTTTGAAAAAGGCTCGAAAATTGTCATTAATGAGTGAAATCAGATCAGCCCCCCACTTTCAAAAACGCTGCGCGGCCCCTGAACCCTAAACGGCTGAAACCACGCTACGCCTTAGTGTCCCGTTAAAGAAAACAAATGGACGAGTGCTAAGTAATCAACGCTAACATTTTGGGGAAGGTATACCTTTTCAATTGTTGACTTTAATGTGGGTTAGGGTGTGCGACTCTGGTTTAAAGGGCAATCCAACCTTGGTAATAAGATGATTTGTGTGAAAGCAGAAAAATAAGAAAAATAGGAAGGTGAAAGTTTGAAAGAAATAGGACAAGGACTAAGAAAGTTATGGATGTTTGAAAAATGAGATCACTACATCTATGTGAATCTCAAATTGGCAATTTAGTGAGTCAATTGTGACATTTCTGTGGACAACTCTCCCATTTGTCGTACACAAAAATATCATTAATTTGCGATTTTCTTCGAGGCGCTTTTACCCTCGGGGCAGTACTCAAAATATATTGGAGATAGCATATTGTTATAGGTCCTCATGAACGAAAAAATTCTACTGAGTAATGCATTTTGAAAAAAAGTGACATTTTAGTCATTTTGTGAGTTAGAGCGAATGGGGCAGTTGTCCACAGCTACATCACAGTGACATTACCTATTCGGCCAATTTGAAATTCCCATATGCATAGTGATTACAACTTTCAAAAATTCATAACTTTCTTATTGCTTGTCCGAATTCGTTCAAACTTTCACCAATCTGCTTCTCTGATTTTTCCTCTTTCTTTCAGAGCAACTTGCTATTAAGGTTGGATTTCTCTTTAAACACTTGATTGGAGATACGAAGGTCGTGGGTTCTATCCCCAGCACCGCACTTTTGTCCTTATCTTGATAAGCAAGACATTTTATCTACATTGCTTCTCTCCACCCAGGTTTTAAATGGGTACCCGGTAGGATGCGAAAGTCATTGTGGTTCGATCAGCATTATGAGCGTCTGTAAAAGGCGCCTAGCTGGAATGCTCCCCCACGGAGTGGAGAAGGTGTACACACAGTGTGCGTGCAAGCCATGAATCCGATGACCGGGGTAATAATGTGTCTGTAAATCTCTTAGAGACATCGTAGATGTATTGGGCGCTATATAAATTCAGAATATTTTTATTATTATTAACCAGTTTTCACTCTACAGTCTAAATGCATACATGCAGGGAGCTTCTCGTAATGAAGTAAGGGTGTATTTATATTAACGACTCTCATCATGCACCAACAATTTGAAGGTTGTTGTTTTTTGTTATTGTTGTTCCAGCGGGATAATAAAAGTGGCTTTTTAATAATTTTAATGGACTCTAGGGACCTTGTGGTAGAGTCAGTAAGATGAAAAGCGATCCAGAGCAAAATCTCAAGAACATTTATTACAAGAAAGAACGAGATAACATCGATATGCAAAATACAATACTACACCGATCTTGAAATAAAACTATACGTCTGTTTATTTCACGATCCAAGTCGTATTATACATGTGCAGAAAGAAATGAAACTCATACAATCTCTGGTGTCATGGGTTCGTATTAATAAAGATAATCTTCAAGAAAGAACGGGAAAGCATTAATATGCAAAATACAATACGACACGGATCTTAAAATAAAACTATACACAGTCTCATTTTAAGATCCAAGTACTATTACACATGCAGAAAAAAATACAAGTCATACAATGATTACAATCTCTAATGTCATGGGTTCGTAACTATATTAACTCTTTGTTTGTCACTAACTCTTCTATTGGACTTGTGTGTAGAGTCTGTCTTAAAATAATGGCACAGTAAGTGTTAAAGTGTACTACCTTCAGTAAACCTGGTTTAACTTAGTCAACTGATGTATGGAACGCCCCTCCAAACAGCCACACAGTGTCGTTGCTAAGGCGGCTGGAGGAGAATTGGAGTGTGCCATCCATAAACTGATGACAGCCCCCCCCCCCCCAACCTTTTGTCATGAAATTGCCCAACTTTACTGTTGTGTCAGCAAATCCACACACAACACACACATACACACGCACACACACACAAGAAATACAAGGAGGAAATATTGAGTGAAATTGAGTGAAGAATTTTAAGCATTTCATCTTCTGTGGTAAAATCGAAAAGGCGTCAGCCCAAACTTATGATGGACCGCTAGAGTATAACATGCCTAAAGAAAATGCCCTAGTGACGCTCCTGTGTACAACATGGACTTATCACTGCAGAAGCGCCATAGATGGGGGGGGGGGGGGGGGGATGGAGGGAATAATATTTCCCCATTCATAGCCTCTGTTCCGGTTGCCCCCAGTCATGCCATCAGGGGGGCTTTTTATCAAGTGTCTTGTCGGTGATTTTTACCGACAAATTTGCTCTCAGCCAATCAGATGCAAGGATTTCAGTAGCTTCTAACAGTTATTGGAAATTGTCAGTGAGAGAAAGTTTCATGAAACGGGGTCCAGGTGATCCGACATCTGCTCCGGCAACATTTTGTCCTATATAGGCTCTTATTCATCAAGGTTGTGGTTAGGGATGTAAGTGCGTTTTAGGTTAGGTTTAGGGTTAGGGCTAGAGTTAGGTTTAGGGTTAGGGCTAGAGTTAGGCATAGTGTTGGATCCAGGAATGCGATTAGTGTAGGGCAGTGGCGTAATGAGCCAAAAAAAATTTGAGAGGGCTGTGCCAGCAAAGCGTCAGGAACGATTTACATACTATACTCGTATATAATTCCTTTGAATGGGGGGGGGGGGGGGGTACAAAGGGAAGGGATACGGTACACCCCGTCCCTTCCACAAAAAAAAAAGTCTTTGCACTTTGCTGTACCATGAAAATGTGGCACTTATCTTGCTAAATTTAATATTCTATTTTGCGACGTCGCATAGCGACCGAGTCAGATTTTTTTTTTCTTACATTTAGTAGTTTGAAACTTTGCATTTTCAAGTATAATGAGCAAAGTCTGAGCTTAATATCCATCCTCTTATTTTTTCTCTTATGGGGATAAACAGCTTAGAATCATCTTTAATTTTTAGTGACTTTCATTTTCGGAGAACGATTCCTCTCTGCCTAGGCTATGTAATACCTGTTTATAGATTTTCTTTAAAATAAAATTTAAGTGTATTAACCGAGGTAGCGGAGAGACCGACTGAGAGGATTTTCTATTTTGAATAGTGGAAGTTTGCATTCTAGATCATTTTGGAGCCTGAGGAGTGTGCTGTAGCCTTAACTCATTATTTACTTCCCCTAGTTTCGAAAGAAATTTCATGATAGTGTATGATCCTACTGTAACATGTGTAAAGGGGCTGGTTTGGGTATAAGAGGAAAGTTCCCCTCCTGTAATAAGAAAATTGTGAGAAAACTAGATGCATAATATACATGGAAGGGGAGGTACAAGAAAGTTCTGCGATTTATACGTTCTAAAAGACGTACTACCATGACTACTTTAATCACAAAAATACATTATTTCTAGCCAGGGGTACGTCCAGATATAAACTTTTCTTTTTATCTTTCTTTCTTTCTTTCTTCTTTCTCTCTTTTCACCCTTCCTTTTCTTTCTTTCCTTCTCCTTTCTTTTCTTTTGTGTTCCTTTCCTCCTTTTTTTTTTTTGGTTGGGGGGGGGGGCTCATCCCCCAAGCCCCCCACCAGTACGCCAGTGGTGTAGGGGATTGATCGCGGAGTAATGAACCCCGGTCGGCGTAGCCCTGCCCCTCCCCTCCTTGCAGTTATCTGATGTGCAAACGTATACGGACGCATTATTTTCCATTTTGCCTTTCAACATTTTTCCTTGTCCTTAGCTTACCCCTCCCACCCCCCCCCCCCCCCATGCACTCACATTTTACACCAAGGTGCCGCCATTGCTTATGTGGTTGTACCATCAACAAAAAAAAATAGATCTATGCAAAATTTAATAATGGACAACCTTCCGAGTGCAATTTATCAGAAAGCATCAAGCGCCTGGTCTTTCCTCTGCACTCTTATTATTGGTATCAATAAACTCATCAATAAATCAGTAAAGAATCGGTAACCAATCAGCAGTAAAAAGGGAACTCAGTCAGGTGCGACCTCGTTACCTAAGAGATAAATCAATCCCTGCAAAAAATAGTGACAAGGGGGGGGGGGGGGAAGAAACGAAGGAACGAAAAAAATAAAGAGAGAATTCATTTCATAATGCGATCGGGGGGATAATTTATTGCCGTGACACCCTGCTTTGAAAATGTTCGGTAGGCACAAAGTTCTACATAATAGTCATAGGCTGTCTAGGCGAATATAAAAAAGAATTATAACCCTTTATGGGGTTGGGGGAGGGGTTGTTCGTTTGTTTTTCACATTTTGAAATGATGAGATCGGACAACCAGTCTGTTCCTCGTCTCGGCAAACCTGCAAACTTGATGACCGTTGTTATTGTTGTTTACTTTCTTTTTCGAATGTTGGAAAAATTAAGGCTACCTTGTCTCAGAGAACTTTGGTCTGAAATCCCCTCCCCCCTTCCAAAAAAAATGTCTAGCGACGCCACTTATAAAACCCACAAAACAATGTGGTGACATCCTGGAGATGGCAACGCTCTAGTTCACTTATTAATATGATTAAGAGGTGGTACAATCCCAACTATCTCTTTCAATCGCGTTTATGCATGCGCTTCGGACAGGGGCGGCGCCAGGGTATTTTGATAGGAGAGGCAAGACGACCTAAAGATGACGTCATATTTTTTCTCCATTAAATAACAGGGGTAATATAGAGTTATATGTTTAAGACCTCTCTTTTTAATACTCCTCTTTCTTCTTTCTTCCCTTTTCTTCCTCCTTTTCTTCTTTTTCTTCTTTTTTTTTTTCTTTTTTCACTACTTGAAAAATCATAGGGGGGGCGGTCGCCCCCTCTGCCCCCCCCCCCTGTAGCGCCGCCCCTGGCTTCGGAAAACATGATATTAACGTGTTTTTTTTTTTTGCGCACGGGACTGAGAAGAAAGATGTTGAAGCCACTTTCGCACCAATACGTTGATGAGATGTAAATGTTTGAATTCGTGTGTTCGTTACTGGAGGTGTAATCACTACTTTAGCGATGGAATGGGAAACAGACGAATATCTCCTGTGAAATCAAGTATTATCAGAAACTTTTGTCATCCGATTGCTGGTGAGTCGCCTTAAAAATCATTAAAGTTGTTCAAATTTCAACCGTCTTAATGGAATGATTTATCTTTCAGGGGACCTCATGACAGAAAATTAATCTGAAGTTTTAAGAAGAGTAAGATTATCAAGAAAAACAAGCACCAAGTGAAGTATTTATAAATAATTAAATTTTCAAATAAATTACAACTGTTCTTTAAAAGAACGTGGAATAAATATAGACCACCCCAGATGCGGCGCTCCAGGGGAGGGGGGCACAGTGCCCCTACTTTTTCAAGTACCCCCAAAAAGTGATCCATTTTATTCTGAAAAAAATTCCCCTTTTTCCCTGATAAGTGCCCTTTTTTACTACTAAAAGTGCCTCTTTTCCTGTCTAATAAGTACCACTTTCCCCTTCTGATAATTGTCCCTCTTTCTTTTAAATAAGTGAACTTTTTTTTAATGAGTGTCCTTTCCCCTTTCGATAATTTTCCCTTTTTCCCCTTTTTACCTTCTGATAAGTACCCCGTTTCAAATCTAATAGTTGCCCCTTTTCCTCCCTTTTCCTCTCTAATAAGGGCCATTGATGGAATTAGTGTGTGTGTGTGCACCTGTACGGTTGCCCCTCCAAACTTACAGCGCTCTGCGAATTGCTGAATTTTGTGACTTTCGCTGCACCACAAGTTTTCTAGTCTGCAGCAAGTGGTGCAGTTAGGTGGTGGGATCGTTTGGGGCAAGTTTTGAGTGTTTTTTGTTTTGTTTTTGTTTGTTTGTTTGTTTTGTTTTGTTTTTGTTTTTGTTTTTTTCAGCTAAGATCGTACATAACTTGTGATGGAGAAATAATATTGTTGGATCTACTTCTACAAGAACTGTACAGTAACCATATTGGTTTTTACTCCATACAACTAATGCCTGGGTGTGCTACAGACATGAATAACAAAATAATAATGATAATAATAATAATGATAATAATAATAATAATAATAATAATAATAATAATAATAATAATAATGATAACAATAGTAATAATAATAATGATAATATTAATAATAATGATGATGATGATGATAATAATAATAATAATAATAATAATAATAATGATAATATAATAATAATAATAATAATAATAATAATAATAATAATAATATTGATAATAATAATAATAATAATAATAACAACTGCATTTATATTGCGCACGTATCCATCCCAGGGGGTGCTCAAGGCGCCTACAAAGGAGTAGGCCTATTCATCTTTTTCTGGTACTCTTTGCAGCGACTTAAAAACCTAAAACTACACAATGACTTTACAGAAGACTTACTTCTTTTGGCTGGTTAACTCTTCTATTATGTTTGCCCCGTCATGCAAAAATTTCACCTAAATCCCTTATACTGTATGAGATATCCTAACTTTGTCAACCTCTGGTTATATCATAAAACAATGACAAGCGGAACTACAGTACATGCATGAATTACAAAATAAATTCTATGAGTTTAGACCCTATTGTATGTGTTACAAATGACAAGGGTTTACGCACAGAAACTATCAAATGCTGGTCACGTGACTTACCATGTCGTCATTGACCTGAATTTGACAAATTTTCCTGCTCAATCTCAAACTTTGAAGAAAACATGATCACTATCATGCTGGTGTTCCTCAAGGCACGAAATTAGGACCCATATTGTTTTTGATTATGTTTAACGAAGCATGTCAGAATGAAATATTACCGCATTTTGAATATGTTGATGAACTTACACTGATGGAAAATCATTTACTACAAACTCCATCAATAATAATGCAATCTCAGTTGAATGAATTAGTAAACTTGTCTTCTGATAATCACATGAAACTCAATCCAAAAAAATGCAGTGTTATCAGAGTGACATGTTAGAAACCCACCTTTACCTGAAGTATTGTACATCGGGATTCTTCTCTTAAATATTATTGAAACTGTCAAAATACTTGGTGTATATATATTCAGTCGAACTTGAAATGGGATACTCATATTGCAGATATTTTAAAAAGATGTAGCCGAAAATTATATGTGTTTAGAATGGTCAAACAGTATAACCTTCCGATGTCTGATCTCATACAAATTTATGTTGGGTATATTTGTCCAATCTTGGAATATTGTGTACCAGTTTTTGATGGTGGACTTACTATCAAACAGGTAGGAAGTTTAGAGAGGATACAAAAAAGAGTGTGTAAAAAAGATTTTCTTGGTACAAATTACGTAGACTATGAAAATGCTCTTACAACATGACTGTGAATTAGAATGGTTAGAAACTAGGTGAGAAAAACTATGTATTCAGTTTGCTAGATCTCTATTGAATAAGCCACAATGTAAAAACTGGTTACCAAAAAAGAAAAATGATTTCATTTCTTTAAGACATGTATCAAATTTTGCACAGCTTAAATGCAAAACGGTTCGATTCAGAAAGAGTGCAATACCACATTTCATAGATCTACATCATTCCCAGTAATGTTCATGATATTTGTCCTTAAAATTATATAGAATTGCATTATTATTGTTTTTATAGTCTCTATTTCAGTTTAATTTTCAGCCCAATTTTACTATTCCGATTTGTATTCATGTTTCGTATTCTTCTTTTGTTATGTATATTGTCATTCTTATTTCATATGTTTTTTGTTTTTTTTTTTCATCTATGATTAATTTTTATGTATTTTTGCATTGTAAACATGCTAATTTCAGCCCTTGGGCTGCCAATCATGTAATGAATTTTATATGAAATAAACCATTACTTGAACTTGATAGGTGCCCATTTTCCTTCTAATAAGTGCCCCTTTTCCCCTTCTGATAAGTGCCCTTTTTTTAGATCTGATAAGTGTCCCTTTTTCCCATTTATACACGCCCCTTTTCCTACTAATATGTGAAAAATTGCTTGCTCGCTTCACTCGCTCGCACATGAATCATTAGGCCAGTATACATACAACTGCTAATTGGGGAAGCTGAAGCAGTATCCAGAACCACATAAAGATAAAAAATATTAAAGATGAAGAAGATAATGCTCGATAATGTATTAATTAGACTTTAGGGTATTACTAAAGTCACAAAATGGTCCCCTTTTCGCTTTGTGTTCATCCTTTGTAGGTGCCCCATTTCCCCCAAAGTTTCCTTTTTTTTGCTGGTCCCCCCACCCAACTTTGAAAGATGTTCCGTCGCCCTTGGACCATCCATTGCCATCTTTCTTTTTAAACGGAAGCTGTTTTGCTTAACTTGATCTTCCAACATGACATATCAAGCATTCACGCTTGATCTACGCATACTGACATTCAGCCAGGTTTGTTTTCCTTCTTCAAAAAGAATTTATTCACTGAAATTCACTGAAAAGGATTTAAAGAGATGTTTATTTTGAAATTGATTAAGAATTATTTCTTTTTGGGCGGTTTTTGATTGGTTTCATCGCCTGATTAAACTAGGACATGTAGGAAGTGACCATAATGTGATGACAAATCAAATTTCCTTTATTCTTTTTAAGTGGCGACTCAATCAATGTCGATCTGTGAAAATTGTGAAATGAAGGAAATTGAGTTTTAAAAAGAGATCCTTTTATTGTCATCATTTTTCACTGTCGACGCTTCCCCCAAGTACAACTCTGCCTTGTTCACCTTCCACAATAATATTTTCCTAAACAACTCAGTCTTCTTAATCTTCCCTCCTTGTTAAACAAAAAATTGAGGGGGGAAGGCAGCGATCTGCTGGATCAACTCTTTAGAATCAGCTACCACAGCCTCTTAAAGACATCACTTGTAAACTCTTTTCAGTCTTCGCTAAAAACACACTTGTTTACAACAGCATTTGAGTAATTTGACAATCTTACTCATGTAAGGTATATATATCCACATTATATTTGGGTTATTCATGTGTATTTTCTCATTGTATCTTTATCTCAACTTGTTGTTTCTTGATTTCAATGTACTAAAATGTATTAACATTTCCAGCGCGTTGAGCATTTTGTGTGATGGAAATGGCGCTTCTTCAATACTCAATATTATTATTATTATTATTGTTATTATTATTATAATTATTATTATTATTATAATTATCATTATTATTATTATTATCATTATTATTATCATTATTATTATTATTATTATCATTATTATCATTATTATTATTATTATTATTATTATTAATATTATCATCATCATTATCATTATTATTATTATTATCATTATTATTATTATTATTATTGTTGTTGTTGCTGTTGTTGTTGTTGTTGTTGTTAACATATTACTGAAATAAAAATGATGTTAGCATATTATGACAGTTTCTTAGTATATGAATCCATAGGCATTACATGTTAATTAAAGTGAACTTTATAGTGCATATTTTCATGTGATAATTTTGTCATTCCTTCCATTCAACACAATTCGTGGTTCACAAACTTTCGTGAGTTTATTTTTAATATCGAATACACACAATTGCCAACAATACTTCACTCTACATCTATGACAAATCAGACATTGATTAATGTCATTGTGTCGTATATTGGAAATGATATCAGGATGACATTAAAAAAAAAAACCGGAAGAAACGAAATTAGCTCCATAAAATAATCAATAATTCAGAGAGTCCGTTTGCTTCAACTGAACCCTTTCTATTTCATTTTTACGCAAAAGACTAAAATATTTCTTTTGGCCTCAGCTATAATTACTAATGGATATGGGTTCCCTAGCTAAGATAAACAAGGGATATTGGCTCTTGTGTTATTTCTGCTCTTACAGTCTTACCTTTTAGGGCAATTTATTCAGAAAACCTTCGGGGCGATCAATAATAAGGTGGATGGATTTCGTTTCAGCAACGATCCTGAAGATATGGTCTGGGAGATGAAGATCATTATATTTGTTTAGAGGTCGACAAAATAAAGAGTCTTACCTAATCAAGGGGTACAACAGAGTGAGGATTATTGTATAGTACATGAATATTTTCATACTTCCCCGATACGGGCAAGTTCGCGTTGATATATGTGGGATTTCATTGTCATTGGGCTACGTCTTCATTGAGGAAGTTATTTCTGATAGTGTCAATTTGTACTGCTTCATTTTTACTAATACAGAGCTCAATAGAGGCGCATTTGGTCATTAATCAGCATGGATATATTTGATAATGTTTTATTATTGTTTCGTTTTTGTATTTTCTAAAAGATTTTACTCTCTTCTATTTTATTCAAAAAATTTGATACACAAAGAAATGTGAAAGTAGTTTTTTTTTCTTCAGTTTTTGTAGACCTATGCTGTCCTCCCCGGAGTTAGTTTGATTTTCGTATCATTGTGATGACCCTGGTTACTGGTTTGTTTATTTCCCCTATAATACAGGCTAAGCTGTTTCGCCGATACTTCGACATTGGGTTGTACGACTCATGCTCCTTCGACAATCTCAACGGTAAAAATTACTCCTTAAAAAGCTACAATTGCCCCTCGACAATTGCTCCGTGACTTTGCTCCTGTGTCAAATGTTCCTGCATCAGTTGCTCCGTCGACAATAATATTGCTCCGCTGACAGTTGTCTCTCTCACTGATATTTTCTAATAGCAGTGCCTTGATGAGAATGAAATAGAGAGTTACGATGGAAACAGCGACACAGCTAGATGAAAATGTGACACTTCGAGAACTCACTTCTGATACGTCAACGATTTCGGAGCCTGAAACTGAGAGTGACGTTTGGAACGTGACCAGTGACACCTGGAACGTGACGAGTGACGCTTGGAAGGTGACGAACGACGTTTGGAACATCACGAATGACGCTGGCCACATAGATATTACAACGGAAGAGTCATTCAATGATAACGGGGTCACCTTGACAACGAGGTCATCAGCTGGAGATTGGGCGTGGTCGCCTGTATCCTGGCAGTGGTGGCAGATTCTGCAATTGATCCTCGCCACAGTCGGCATCATCGGAAACGTCCTGGTGATGCTGGTGCTCTTCCGCCGAAAGCGACGCCGTTATTCCACCGACTCCCTGATCGCCGCGCTGGCCGCCGCCGACTTCACGACGTCGATCTTCGTCGTTCCTCATCCGGCTGCGACGAACCTTCCGGACTCGGCGACGGGTCAGGTCTACTGCAAGATCATCCACTCATCCGTCATCATGTGGATATCCATCTGCGCGTCCATCTTCACCCTGACGACTATCTCTGTCGAGAGGTTGTTGGCAATTCGGTATCCGTTCATATTCCAGCGTATGTTCACGCCTCGACGTAGCACTATCACCCTGGTCATTATCTGGCTCGTAGCCATCGCCATCAACTCGTTCAGCTTCTACATCCACTTTGTTCAGGATGGGACGTGCGTCACCGTTTTCCCGACGGTCGTGTTTCAAAAGACCATCGGCGTAACGCTGTTCCTCGTTGAATATGTCATACCCGTAGTCATCATGCTGACCGCGCACGCTTTGACGATCCACAGCCTCCGCCAGCGAGCAAGCCCACTGACTGCCGGCCAGGAACAACAGAAACACGCTCAGAAGCTTATGAAGGCTCGACATCGCGTCCTTCAGATGCTCTTCGTCGTCGTCATCACCTTCATCATCTGTTGGACACCGGATCAGTTTGGCTTTCTCGTGTTCAATCTGGGTATCATCGACGTCAGCCATCTCTTCGGCCCCCTCTATCGCTGCTTCGTCGTCCTGGCCTTCGCAAACTCCTGCCTTAATCCTATCATCTACGCATCCAGGAACCCACGATTCCGGAAAGCTCTCAGAGACCTCTTCAGTGGTGTTTGCACATCTAGCGGCCAGTCGGTCTTTGCGGGCTTAGATGACAGCAAGGACATGAATACAGGCACAACGGACTTACCAACTAATGATCAATCTCAGCTATAAGTTTAGTTAGTCGAAATGTTGGAATTTACTATGTTCAATTGATGCAGAAAGGAGATATGGATGATATAGAAATAGGTGTGTTTCCTGCCGTCAAAAAATTAACAAGATACACAATGGAAAGGGGATGGCCGGATGGGTGAGGCGAACGAGATACACAGTCATTACTATAATTATGTTTTTAAATCCCTTATTCACTATCATATTTTTATTCTTAATCTGAGATCTGAGTCATCCGACCCTTGTAAATTCAGACAATAATAATTATATTTTTAAAAATCATCTTGGGTTTTTTTTTTTTCCAGTTTAAAGCTTCAGTAAACCAAACTTGGAATTCAACTGAATCTCGAATAAGTCAATTCAATTTTCACTCAGTTCTTGGTAAATTAAATCCATTTTTTTAGACATCTTATCATAAAAGGCTTGTTCTTTGTCAGAAATTATCGACGAGAATGTGAATTGGGTCATAGTAGAAGCAATGTTATCAATTCAGACTTTTTTTTTTGACGTACACAAACCTGGGGTCGTTTCATCAAGTGTCTTGTCGGTGATTTTTACCGACAAATTTGCTCTCAGCTAATCAGATGCTAGGATTTCAGTAGCTTATAACAGTTATTGCGACTTTTTATTGATGACAAGTTTTACGAAACAGGGCCCTGGGACCGACACCAAACCGAACGCTTTTTGGTTATAACAGGAGTAATGTAGCTTTTGCGTTCGGTCTTGTGTCGGTCTGTCGTCGGTCTTGTCAGTGTGACTATATGGTATTACCCATAAGATTTGACCCCTTAAAGGCCAAGTCCACACTAATATCAAGTTGATTTGAATAAATAGAGTAAAATTAAACAAGCATAACAATGGAAATTTTATTGAAATCGGATGTAGAATAAGAAAGTTACGGCATTTTGAAGCTTTGCATTATTTCTTGAAACAGTGATATGCATAGCATGGGCGGTACACTTAATGAGTGAACCGATGGTGTCACACACACACTCACTTTTCCTTATGTATTTTAGATATCACTGTGACATCAGTGGTTCAGTCGCAATAACTGTTATAAGCTACTGAAATCCTAGCATCTGATTAGCTGAGAGCAAATTTGCCGGTAAAAATCACATATGACCATTATCATAATATTAAAAAAAATATTCTCCGCAATTTCAGAATTTCAAGCAACATTATTCATCTGTTTTTTAGGAAAAATTAGGGAAACAAAACGACAATTATGCGTGTGTTTTGGTTGTTACAAAATGGCACCGGTAAGAAAATTATGATTTTCTAAATATAAGGAACATCTTTCACTGTCAACATTCGCAAGACGGATGCATTGTGGACCATGGGTGTTTGTTGGCAGGCTACACTCTGGACCGACTCACATATCGAATTAAGCTGTTTTAATATAGCCATTTTATAGGCCTCCTCGGGCTTCAGGTTCCATCGCTCGAAGCAATGGATCACAATATTGTTAGCGAAGGTCTCGTTAACAATGATATTGTAGAAATAATTAATGCCTTCATTAGGACGCGCATTAACCTTTAATGATGCTTTAGTTGGGAAAACAAGCGATATAGCCTTCTATATAAGGGCCAGTATAACCTCCGGATTTTTATCAATTTATGCGTAAATTTGCAAGGACAGGGAATACTTCAAGTATTAATAATTTCATAATCACCATCACGTATTTTCGAAATTGTTATTTTGTGGGGATGAAATATGAATCATTGATGAGAAAAGCTAAAAGTTACTGAGCTATAATAAATTTTCCTAAATAACAGTGGCGGATTTAGGGGGGTCCATTTACGGCCCGTGCCCCCCCCCCCCACCCCCATGCACACTCTTTGAACTCATAACTTTTTCTTATCAGAGAATTTTGAACAGTAAAGAGAGGCAAAAATGTGTGATAACATTCTCTCCCCCCCCCCTTTTTTTTTGCTTGTTAGAAAATTTGCCCCCCCCCCCTTTACAAAATCCTGGATTCGCCCCTGCTAAAGGGATTACAAACTTCGACTGAAATCTTAAATCCTTGATCATTTGGTAATGCATTTTGTTACTGCATTATATCGTGTTGAAACAAATATTACTTTATTAACAATGAATTAAAAATTAACGAATAAAAAGGCAACAAATACGCACTTGTTATTTTCTCTGTGTGCAATCCTTAAAGCCCATCACACAATATACGATCGACCGCGATCCGATTTTGGAAAAAAAAAAAAAATGTTTCAAGTTCTGAACAATAACATGAATACTAAACTTAGGATTTTGGTGCGCTGTCGGCCTTATAAACGGAAGAAGGGCCAAATCAGTTTCAAATCGTAGGCAATCGTAGGACTGCTCCGACGTCACTACGACTCGCAGCGTCTACTTGTGTTGTATTTTTTGATGTCCGACCTGGTGTTGTTCATTCGTGTGTAGAGTGTGGTGGTGGTTTTACCCACGTATTGTTTTTTACATCTTTTACATGTGATGAGGTATACTACGTAATTGGATTTGCAGTGAATATGTTGGTTGATGAGAAATTTTTGTCCGGTGATTGTACTTACAAAGTGATCTGTTTCGTTGATGAATGGACAAATGCAACATTTACGCGCGTCGCATTTAGTGGAGCCTAAGTGTTGGAGGCGGTCAGGGGTTGGTGTGTGAGGGATCCGAGATGTTACGAGTAAGTCTCTCAAGGATCTGCAGCGACGGAAGGATAGGAGTGGTGGATCTGGGAAAAGTTTCTTCATTTCTTTGTTTTGGTGAAGGACTGGGAGATGCTTTTGAACGATTTTTGATAGTTTTCTTAGATTGGGATGGTACGTTAGGACAAATGGGGTTCGTGATGTCTTACTTTTCTTTTGGTATGTTAACAGTTCTGAGCGGGGTACGAGTTTGCCTTTATCTACAGCTTTCTCGACAAGGTTCTTATCATATTGGCGGTTCGTTAAGTGTGTCTTTAGTTGTGAGAGGGCTGAGTTTGAGTTTTCTTCTTCGGAACAAATACGGCGGATTCGAAGTGTTTGGCTGTATGGGATTCCGGAAAAGGTGTGGGGTGGGTGACATGATTGTGGGATAAGGTATGCATGGCTATCCGTGGGTTTAGTGTAGAGGGAGGTGTGGAGTTCATGATCTTTAACGTAAAGTAGAGTGTCTAAAAACGGGACCTGATGTTGGGATGACTCGAAAGTAAATTTTATCGTAGGGTGAAAGGAATTTGCATAGTTAATGAAATCTTGTAGGGATTCATGGTTTCCAGTCCATAGAAAGTTCACATCATCTATATATCTGCGCCAAGACTGGCGTAGTGGTTTTAGGGGGGATGCTTCTAGTAGTCTGTTTTCTAGGTCGGTCATGAAAATGTTCGCATAAGAGGGGGCCACAGGGGTACCCATAGCTGTTCCTTCTACTTGGAGGTAAAATTTGTCATTAAACTGAAAACTGTTGAGTTTTAGGACAAGTTCCAGTAGACGAACTAACTGATGTGTGGGAGGGTTTTGTGTGGTACGGGCATCGAGAGCCTTGGAGCAAGCGATTAGGCCTTCGTTGTGAGGTATGTTGGTGTATAATGATGAAACATCTGCGGAAACTAGAATGGTGTTGTCTGGTAGGGGACCCTCGTCATTGATTCTTGTTACGTGACGGAGGAAATCGGTGGTATCTTGGATGTATGATCTACTCTGTGCCACAAGAGGGCGCAGCATAGTATCAAGAAGTTTGGAAACTTGAACAGTAGGGCAGCTGCAGCCAGATACTATAGGGCGACCTGGATTTCCTACTTTGTGGATTTTGGGTAGAAAATACATTTGAGGACAAGAGGGTTTGGGAAGGATTAGTTTCTTTTTTATATCTGCTTGAAGGTCTGTTTCAAGAATAGCTGATTTTATCACTTTAACTTGGTCACTGGTGGGGTCACTTGGTTTCACTTCGTACGTGTGTGTATTTAGTTGTCTTAATCCTTCTGCTAAATAGTCGTCTCTATTTTGAATCACTACCGCTGAACCTTTGTCTGCCGGTTTTATTATCACATCATGATTGCTGCGCAAGTTTTTAAGTGCCCCTCTTTCTGTTTTGGTTAGGTTGTCTTTGTGGCGAGCATTAATGAGGGGTTCTAAAGAGGCTTCGATAGTGTCAAGATAGAGGGCCAGTGTTGGCGGGGGTGTGAAGTGGGGCATCCACACGCTCTTGACATTGAGACCTTTTTTAAGTCTGTCTAATATGTCATTATTCGTCGGGGTTTCTTTGTTAGTCGGGTTTGCAGGTCCCTGCGTAGAGGTAGATAAAGGTTCTGATCGGTTTAGATTAGCTTCATCATTGTGACTTTGTCCGTTCTTTGAGTGGAAGTAGCTTTTCAAGATCATACGTCGTTTGAATGCACGAAAGTCACTCTGGAGCTTCAAAGGGTCGATTCTAGGAGGACATGGGCAAAAGCCAAGACCTTTAGATAATAGACTCTTTTCACCTTGTGTGAGAGAATGGCTGGACAAGTTAACAATGAGTTTGTTTTCAGTTTCATTATTTTCTTGATCAACGTGTGTTAGTATTGTGTTAGCATTGTTAGCTATATCCCTTGACATTTCTTTTCTTCGCTTTACATACATTCTATGGTTGTATCTACGGTTATTACCTTTGAGTTTACAGTGACACATGCGTTTAATCTGACTCGTAGCAGCATGATTTTGGGGTGTCATAGGATTGGCGTCTGCATCATTTATTGTTCTTTTTGTACATACAAATGCATTGCTATCTCGCTCTAATTTACGTGATTTAGAGCGTATCAGTGATGACCTTAAAATACTAACATTTCTATTGATAGAGTTCAGAAAAGTGTAGTATTCTTCTGGTGTACATAATCTATACAGGTTGTTTTTCAACACGTAGATCTCACTTTTGAGTCTTTCAATGTTATCTATGGCACCTTGAAGACTTATATCTCGCAGTAAAGCCGATGTTTCTGCTAGTGTATCGTTCCACGTTGTCGTTAATTCATTGATTAAGTTCATTTCACATGCTTTCTTGATGTGTAAACCTTTAGGTACAATGTTCGCTTCTCTATATTTAGAGAAGAATTCCCGATGGGGATAGTATTTCATCAGTGAAGTGTACTTACGGTCTAGTTGAGTTAGGACGTGCTTTCGGTCGTGGTTTTGTTGTGTGTGTTGCTGTGGTGATCGGTTCTCGCACGTTGTTCGTAGACGTGGTAGAAGGTGCCGAAGGTGCCGATCTTGTTGAGCATGTTGATCTGGTGATTGATTCTGTCGTCGTTGTTGTTGTTGTCGTTTCTCTTGTTGTTGTTGTCGTTGCTCTTGTTGCTGCTGTTGTTGTCGTTGCTCTTGTTGCTGCTGTTGTTGCTGTTGCTGTTGTTGCTGTTGTTGTTGTTGTCCATCTTGTTGGTGACGATGGTGATGATGTAATGGAAACCGCTGGGCCTCTGATGACCCAAGATGGTAGCAGTTGCCATTGTGTGTGTTGTTGTTGATGAGTGACTTGCCATCCATGCCGACCGGGATCAGAAGAAGATGCAACATCCACAAGGAGAGGGCGTATATAGCGAGAGAGGTGTGGATGTGTGTACCAATCGGTTGAACCATGTTAAATTTAGATATGTGAAGAGAGAATATAATGGTACAGAATGAAGCAGGTCACTCGGTGTATTTGCAAGCTTTCGGCTCCTGGCCTTCTTCAAGTTTATTTGCTAAATCAAACAGAATGAAACAAATAATAATAATAAGCAACTTAACAAAACTAAAGACAACAGAACAGAACTATCATAAATCTGGCAACATAAATCAACAGGAATAATTATAAGTGAAATTGAAAAGATGTTACTTGCCAAAACAAAACTAAAGACAACAGAACAGAATTGTTATAAAGCTGGCAACATAAATCAACAGGAGTAAGTGAAATTGAAAAGATGTTATACTCGGCAGGAGTAAGTGAAATAACGAAAATGGAACTCAATAAAAACAAAAGTAAGCAAAGTAAACAATTACCTGACTTTTAAGGTCGAAGCAAATGTATATGTACTCTCGTGTGTAATGGGTAGGTGTTCTGTGCAATAATCGTTACATGTAATACGGACGTCATGTAGAGGGCGTTTACTACACAAGTAAATAAATGGGTGCGTCCGACCGGAACAATGTAAAAAGGGGGGAAGGGGGGCATAGTGAAGTTCCAGCGTTGAGGGGATGATTAGGCAAGACAATTTGGCTTTAAGACGATTAATTTGGTTTTTACTCTCTATGTGCGTGGAATCGCCACGTCAACTGCGTGCGTGTCGTAAGGAGATATGGATAAAAGTATATGACAAAGAAGTGTAACAAATAGGTTTATAATAAATGCATGCGAACATGTACATGCATAGTGCCCGTATACTGGTGTAAAGATATATGTATATTCTCACATGCATTTGCACCTTCACCTGCGATATACGTACGGAATATGTACACGTGCATATACTTGTACATTTGTATAATTAGATCATGTGGTAACATATCATAAATAAGTATATATTGACGCACACAAATATGTTCACATGATTATACATGAGTATACTGTGTATGATTCTACCTACATACTTGTCTACGCAAATTGTGTACCTGATCATACATGAAGGCAATTTCATTGTAATATGTGCCTACCTCTGAAGAAGGTGTATGATAATTGTGAGTGAGGAAGGGAGGAGCAAGCGAGACAGAGAGAGGGAGAGAGAGAGAGAGATGAGGAGTAATTATCAAGTTAAGGGAAAGAGGTAGGGAGAGGCGGGGGGGGGGGGGCGAGATTATAATCGCCAGAAAAAGACAGAAACATGAAAAACAAAGTAGGTTGTATGTATTCGGTTTATTCATCTACATTGATTCCGTTGGGGGTGAGGGTTTTCAGTTTGATAATCCAGAAGGATTCCCTTTTGAGTATGACTGATGCATCTTTATTTCGGATTAGTTCTATACCCGTGACTTGCATGTCTTCAATAGTGTGGTTGTCTTTGTTGAAGTGAGCGGCAATGGGAATATCTTTGCGTCTACTTGTGTTGTATTTTTTGATGTCCGACCTGGTGTTGTTCATTCGTGTGTAGAGTGTGGTGGTGGTTTTACCCACGTATATATATATATATATATGTATGTATGTATAAACAATTGTAAGGAAATACATATACATCAGCTTTGGCAACTCTCGTGAAAATAATCATATATGTGAGAAATGAAAATGAGAGAATAATGGTTGCGTAGCTTAAATCAAAGTTCCCCAGAGCTGTCCTGCCTTTTTGAATTTTTTCCTCAAATACATTATTCGTCGTAGTGCTACAGTGCAGTTTGATCTTTGCGAAATACTTTTTTTTTTGTGGTCATGAAGAACAAGAGTTATATAGACCATTGATTTTCAACCAGTGTAGTGTTTCAACCACTTGAAACGTATTTTCGCGATAATAACTTGAAACGTATTTTCACGATAATAATCGATATCTTTACTGCATAAAATACCTTTAACGATTGTTCTTTCTTTTTTATATACATCATCTTTGTCAAATATAATGGTCACAGATTTTACGACCGTCAACATCAATTTGCACGGGCTTTTCATTCGAAAGGGAGATTCTTCAACCATAAAACAGCTTTGTGATATCTAAAATGATCACCTTGGGCGATTGTTATTGCACTGCTATCGGAGGCATCGTTAGTATTTGTGGCAGCACTGTTCATTTTAATGCTTCAATTCAAAAGGAAGAAAGGAGGAGCTATATTAAAAAAATATATATATATTGTGTTGAGGCTTTGTCCATTTGATTGATGACTTTCAAGGACAAGAAACTGAATAGATGCCTCCCATCTTTCAGTTTCTAATGTAGGATACGGAGCTACTTTATTCATTTCCAGCATTTTTTGTTTCAGAGTTCTCTTTCTCACATTTCTTCTTCAGCTTTACAGCACATTTTGTCACTCCACCCCCCCCCCCCCCTCTTCTCTCTCTCTCTCTCTCTCTCTCTCTCTCTCACATACTAAGTGAGATAACAGACTTCATACGCTGGAACGTCATGCATTACTTTCATGGAATGGCACGGTATAGATACCTTTGTTCTACATGTTCTATTACACATTCGACCGAGTAACATAAAATAAACATTCAAGTAAAAAATCACTTTTGATATTTCCTGTGAACGGGTAACATAAAATGAACACACACGTTAAAATAGTATCACCGTGGTATTTCCTGTTACCAACAGCCGGCCTTCACGGAGCAATTAAGAAGTATTCCTTCTTTTACATTTTTATGCCGGTATAAGGAAGGAATGTATATATGGATCGTCAATTCTTACAGGGTTTTGCTCAACAAAGGACTGATTACATCTAAGAAAACATTTTTTATAAAACAGTCTGAATGCACATATTTTTAATGAAACACATTACAAAATCAGAATAAATGTCAGTTCCTGTTTACGGGAGACGGAGACACATTATCTAATTTATATTTATCCCGTGTATTTATTCCAAATCCCCAGTGACAATTTTAGAAGTCTGCGGGGATGACTGGCCTTTAATTTTTTGTAATTGCCATTTTCAAAAATTTTAATGTCAAGTTATTCGTCTTCGAGCCGGCACGGTAAAATTTGTCTACCTCCAACTCGTTTATTACTATTTCCCTGCTGATCTTGTATCAGTTTACATAATTATACACCCAATACAATTAATATTTTAGTTTAACGCACAATTGGGTTTCATTTAGTTTAATATTCACCCCTCCCGTTGACCAACCCTCTTCCTTTATTTCATCTATATCTTTTTGCCACGACGATCTACACATACAGGCGTACATTGTACACTCCATCATGTATTATATATGTAATACTACAAGTAAACATATTGTTTTATAACACGTTTGTTTTCCAGAGACAACTGCAGCTACACATCTTTTGAGATCCGGACTCACTACGCCCTCAAATATTCTTCTGGGGCTCGTCATTTTCCTCTTCAAAATAATGGCTTCGTTTGCCTGTGTAAGAGCATTGATTAACGTAATCAGTACTTTTCACTCCGTGGGTGTTTGTCCAGTCAGAAACAAATTTCCAGGATAATGCCAGTGATTTCTCAGTGATTATTTTAATCCGATTACATTTAGGGCTACTGAAGAATGCAGTTTGGAGCTTTAAACCCATAGCAGCTCAAAATGTATCCTTTTATTGACGCTATGTTTCCATCTTTTGATCCAGAATGTTCTGAATTGCAAATTATACATGATCAGAAAGTGAAAAAAAGGTCTGGCAAATAGGGGTCCGTTTCTCTTGCAACTATACATTGCGCCGTTCATCAATAAGAGCGATTTAATCGAAAATAATCATTAACCCTTTTAAGACAATTGACCACATTTGTGGTTTGGCTCAACAACTTTTTATTCAGAGCTCTAGAAAATATACCAGATGCATGAGTAGAAAGAGCAAAAATTTCTGCACACACTAATGAATTTTTGTTTCATGACCATATTGCGTTCGATGCCAGGGATTTTTAAAACAAGAATAAGCTTTAAAATCCTTAAGTGGCAACACAATGAGAGCTTCAAAATCATTGTATTTCATCAAAATTGGCAATTTTTTCAACTTTTGGAAAAAATCTTTAACCATGTGTATTGTTTTCAAAAACATTACACCTCATTAGAACCATGTAGCACTAAAAAAAAATATTATTGTTGCCAATTTGAAGAACAAAATGTGATTAATTTAGCCCTAAAATAATTCCTGTCCTGAAAGGGTTAACGTCTCTAAATTAGCACTTTCTTGTTGGTTCGCATTGGTTCATATCTTAAACTATAAAAGAATGGAAAATACAAATAATCGGTGCCAATTTGAGGAGGAAATTTTTATTTATTTAGACTTTTTGAAAAAAAACTCTGACCTGCTACAGGTTAAAAAAAAGCCCGGAAATACACAAATCCATGACGTATAATAAATCTTAGAATAGAAAATAGGTATGTAAGTAACTTGTCATCTAGACTCAGTGGCGGATCCATATTTTTTGATGGGGGCACAGGTATGTGTCCAATATCTCTGCCAAGCAAAACTGAACAAAAACAAAAACAAAGCATAGAAGAAATAAAAGGAAGAGAGAGAGAGAGAGAGAAGAGAAAGAGACTTATTTTCTAGGTGAAAGCAATTTTGCCGAGGTGGGTGGGGGGGGGGGGGGGGGGGGGGGGAGGGGGGTGGGGGTTTAACACGCATGTACTAAGTATAGACAATTTTTGGCCGGGGAAAGCACCACGCCCCTGTGCTACCTCCTTGATCCGCCACCGAAACAGGTAGATAAAACAAAACTAAAGGACTGGTCAGACCTAACCGATGACGTCAGACCTAACCGACGATAACGTTAACGATAACGATATTATTATTATAGGTCCACCCTATAACATTCACGAGCATAGTCACATGTACACACAACACAGTAGGGTGGAACTTTAATTGAAAAATATTGTTATTGTTATCATGGGTTAGGTCTGACAAGTGCTTAATGTCTTAATTGAAGACATTAATCTTTTTTTTTTACCACTCCTCGATTTCACGCAAGCCACTATTCTTTTAAAGATTTACAGAGAGCGACCTCATTGCCGGCATAATTATGAAATCAATTTTCTGGACGTCACTGACCTCTCTTTAGTTTGACGTGATTGAGTGTTTTGAGTCCACGAAATGTACCTTTT
>CM046849.1:23095621-23274386 GCA_025618425.1 Heliocidaris tuberculata
ATATTCTACTACATGTACTTCTGCAATTACCTACATCAGTGTTGTAGCTAGAGCATTTTGAGTGGTGGTTGCAACTTCATGGACTTTGACCTGGGTGTGGAGTGAGCTTCACGACTATCGACCAGGGGTCAAGGGGCAATACCGCAGCGGGGGTTCAGGGGGCAGCGCCCCCCTAAGCTTTTGCCTTATACAACATTTGAGGCCCAAAATCCCAATTTCTAGATACCCAAATGACTGAAATGAGTCACACATAAATGGCTGTAACTGAAACAAATTCATACTGCATTAGTAAGTAGAAATAATTTATAACAGTATGAAATAGATAATGAATTAAATGCAATAAAAAAAGCACAAAAAACAAAGAGCTGTGTTATTTCATTCATTCAGCTGTACTACTTAGTACTTACTTACCTAAGTCAGCTTCACTTTCACTTTGTAACGCTTTTCCTTTGGACTAGACCACACCAAGTAAGTATTTAATAGTGTCATATTGACCACTACGCAGGACGGATGCAAAAATACTCTCTCATTTTCTATCGCATGTACTAAAGGTATGGGGGGATAAGATATTTAAAATACTTCCTTTCAAATTCAGCTCTTAAATCATCTCACTCCTACCTTAAATGACCATTAAGAAGAACTTCTGACATTTCCCGTAAAATCCAAAGTCAAAATCATGTCCAAAACCGAAGAAATCCCCCCCCCCCCGAATTTTTTCACGATCGCATGTTGTTTTCATTCCGCCGATGTTTTAGACTAAAATCGGCCAATAAAATTTTGTCCAAAAAGAAACTCGGTATCGCGTGCGCACATCGATCTCTACGGTCGCGCAGGCAGAAAATCGGGACTTTTACGTGTGCGCGATAGGGGCCGAATTTTTAACGACCGATCTTTTGGGGGGAGATATCTAGTCTGCGCTCGCGGCGATCAGGAAATGTACACAATGACCTCCGATACCCCGTTTCGCTTGTATTGTATTGACAATAAATTACGGATTTCATTTTTGAAATGATCTTTTCCAACATCGGTGAGTTGAATTTATTGTATTTCATGGATATGTTGGTGTCGGTTCTCGTAAATTAAATGCTGATTTTGAGTGAATGTTAGTGACTTTTGTGCAGTGGTGTTTGAAAGTGCTGAGGTATATGACTGCCTAGATATACACGAAGTATGGTAAGGACGCTATGAGTGAACGAACTTGACTGCCTTTGCAAATGGGAAATCATCGATCGCGAACCAGCAATTGCCCCGCGAGATATGTCCGCGGGCCTTGGTAGCGGACCCTGTCAGAGATGCGACCGGAGGCGTATATATACGTAGCTAGCTAGCTATATGCGCTATCGTACGTTCGGATTACAATCAATTTATTTTATCTTGATTTTAGTTTCAGATTAAACGAGTGTACTATACTTATAAGTCAAGTCATAAAATTATATTCATGAATTGGTCAATATCTAAGCACAACAAGGTAATTTCTGCGCATTATATGTGTGTTTTGGGGCAATTAATACACATCAAGTTTGGGAAAATAGTGGTGGGCGGGAGGGAGACTGATTTTCAGCCAGAGTGCCGGGCGGAAAATGTGAGTGGTGGGCGGGGCCGCCCACCGCCGCCCCACCGTAGCTACATCCCTGACCTACATGTACAATTAAAATATTTGTTCAACTGTGATTTTGATTGGCAAGCCACGACATCTTAAAAAGTACTTAAACGGTACCAATCACAAAAAAAAACATTTTGCTCTGTATGTTGGGGGATCCATGTCGTTATACTATATTCAAAATATGGGCTTCATATATTAATTCTATAAAGAGATATTGCAATTTTAATTACACTCTCTATAAGCATAAAAGCGACTCGTGATTAGACTACTCAACGCATCCGTACGCACTCGCCAAGATAAGGGCTCGCGCAGAATTAAACTCGGAGTTCGGTTCTGCGCGAGCATTTTCATGTTATCCTTTTTCCTTCATACTCCTTAACTGTTGACCGACAGAATGCCAGATAAAGTTCTTCGAGATTGATTTCATATACTTTCTACATGTAGCTGTACACAAATTATTTTTCAGGTGATTGGTACACCTCAATGAAATTTGGTACAATATTACATGTATTACCTACGAAATTTCACTGAGGAAGCTTTAGTACTTCAGAAGATATTACCAATCACAATTTGTTGCATCTTTATTTACATGTAGACTCCCCATATAGCTACATGTACAATGTACATACTACATTGTAGCTCTAGTCTCTTTGGCTTGCAAGTATGTCTGTTCTCTCATGTAACTGAGTGATTGTGACTCTCTCTCTCTCTGACCTCGTTCTCATTACGAGATCGGAAAGTGGATCGCGCTATCATGTGGCGCGCCAGGGATCTATCTTAGGTCTCTCTGCACAGTAAACTGCAAATAGGCGCGCTCTAGATCGAGCTATCTTTCCTGGACCACCCCCCAGAGGGGGTCCCGTTTGGGATCACCCTGGACCGCCATGGAGCGCGCCGAAATGACATCGCTGTGTTCTCACCTTAGAGGTGCCGCAATCTAGCGCGCACTAGAGCGCGCTATCCCATGTAATGAGAACGGGGTCTCTCTCTCTCTCTCTCGGTGCCAACTGCTCTACCACTGAGCCATCACGCCTCCTCCAGTTTCACGAGAACTACACCATATTTCGCACATGAACAAACTTTGAGGATCTATAATATCTGAAAAAAAAAATTGATGAAATTGGGATTGGCCAGAACATTATCAAAATACATAAGTTCAGCAAATGTGGTGTTTTTTTGTATTCATTCCAAAAAATATAAATTCACTGACAAGGGTCTGGAAATTGCCATTTCAAAGGAAGATACACTGTATCATCAAAATGATGAATAAAAAGTAAAATTCTCTTTTAATATTGTACTATATTTTGCCTTGCAGTTGATGGACTTATCTTCTTATCTTTGACTGATAACTAAATTTGAACAAGTTTTGTGCAAACTCACTTCTGCGAAGTTCAGACCCATTCAACGCTTGTTTTCATTACCCTTTTCAACCTTTGGGCGTTGTTGCACCCATTTGCCAGTAGAAGTGTCACGGCTAAATTGGGAGACCCTCTCCCACTTGAGTGACAGTCTCTCAATCTCATATTGGAGACTTTGTTTACTAAAGGGCAACAGAAACAACAACAACAAGGCAGATTTCTCAAATTTTTGCCTCACTTAGGTCAGAAGCCCATTTGTTTTGTGTATGGATCATTACATCATAATAAAACAATATAATAATAGAGACAGTCTCCCAAACTGAAAAGAGTCTGCCATATTATCTGTGCAAGTGTGTCTCCATACTGTTTGTATCCTAAAATTTTGCCTTTCAAATTGATCTACAATACATACATGTATAAAAGAGTGTAGTACAGTACGAAAAATCCTGATTCAACATATTCAATATCATGTGTGTAAAGTTTGGACAAAAAAATGAGATGAGTGATTTCTACTCATGCTCACACACGTCTCAAATACTAGTACACATGTATGGCTAGAGTGCCCAAGTCTGCGCAGTGCCCTTGTCTGCGCACACGTGTAACTGCTCGATTCTGATAAAACAAAACACGCAACGAAAACAATCTTTTTATCTTGATCTTGATAAGTCAATGTTAGACTAACAAGTTAGATCTAACGTTAGATAGATCTATTAAAACATTGTTCTTGCTCAAATTTTGATGAAAGTTTTGATGCCTTTACTTGTTCAAATACCAGGAATAATAAGATGAAGCATTAGAGGAACGTAAAAGGGCCTTATCGTGAAATCTGTCACCTCTCTTCCTGCTTGTGCATTCGCATGGGTACAAAGTCTATGGGAGTGGAATGCTGTCACCAGCAGCAGCACTGACAAAATAAACAGCAGTGAATGGAGACCAGGTGACAGATTTCACGATAATGCCCATAAAAGAAATTCAATTTCAATTTCAAGTCAAATGTTTGCTACGAAGACATACATGACAGTAGGGCTCCCCATCATACAGACCAGTCTCCCCAGGAACAGCTGCCTAGCATCTTTTGTCTGTAGCCAACACAAGCGAACCATGGGGGTAGACTTCACGGCAAGTGACCGTCGCCGGCGCCTACAATATACGGTACAACTACAAGTACGGTATGGTACGGTATGTCCGCAGACTAGACACAGCTAAATACAGGTCAGCGTTGCAGAAGCACAAACCAGTCGACCTCATCCTCTCTCTCACAACAAACTAGCATAGTTTGTAAACGCAGTAAAAAAATCTACGACATGAAAGGTAACATAAAATTGTACAGAGGCAGTTATTCTTTGGGTGAATATAAATGACTTACAATTTCGATTTTAAGAAAACACGTATTGACTCCTCTCACACAAGTATATCGCATCGTCATCGTCACCGCAGCATACAAGTTCAGCTACATATATAGCTAGCTAGCTGGGTACCGGGTATCGGTACGCGGCGGCATCGAACATCATCAGCGCATCGCTAGCCAGCTAGCTAGCTCTGTGTTTCTAATTCTGCAGCTCGACATGAACAGAATATGCGATCGATCGAGCTCGAGAGATCTTCTAGCCATTTTGCACGTAGAGGGCCGAGGGAACAAAAACAGTAAATACAAGTATTGATCATCAATAATTGAGAGCTTGAAAAAAATGAAAATCATTCAGACAGGCATACAACACCACAAACATAAAAAAGTAAACTGAAAAGAGATAATTATCCAATATTACTGCTTAGAGTTATTTACTGTACTTAAAGGAACAACAGATGTCTAAGTTCCTGAATCAATAAAATTTATATTTCTAACAGTATGCCTTTTTGCTTTGTTTTTAGTGAGGGAAATTGAATTTTATACAGTGTGAGTCAATAAAAATGAAACCCAGCTTCAACCCTAAACATCTTTGCGATTAGTACATATAGATTTGATTAAAAATATCCACATTGTAGCCTATCATGTTTTCTTTAATTTGACCCCTGGATCAATAAAATCCGACCATGGACAGTTGAACAGTTTTCCTGATTCATGTCAAATTTTACTCTGCCCAAGTTTTGAATGAAATTGATGGTCAACCCAAGGTTGGTTGAATGGACTCCATGAATTCTTTTCCAAGGTTTTATCCTGAATTTTTAGCTGGGGAGAATTTAAGCTGGGAAAAGGCACAATTAAATCCAAGGTAAGTGGTAACATGGCAACAGTGGCAAATTAACACTTTCACAAGTTCTTTTAAAGGTTGCTTGATAAAATTGTAGCCCTATGTAAACAGCCTTATGTGAATCAAAGAAATAGTCGGTCGTTGAATGCTTTTAAGTTATCACTGAATAACCGAAATTAATAGCTGATCTAAATGTCATCATCAAAATGTTTCGATAATGATTAATCCCGGAATATGTAAAGTGTTTTCTAACCACTCATTTTTTAATGTCAGCTTTAAACATTAAGTTTAAGTTAACTGTTAAAATCGTTTTTACTTTCATTTTTTTTTTTCAACGGGTGTTTGTTTTTATCGTTAGTGGGTTTTTTTTAGGGGAATGTTGTTGTTGTTGTTTCGTTTTTTCCCCAAACTTTAAAGGAGAATGAAACCCTGGGGGGAAATCAATTTTAATGAAAAGAGAGGATAGAGAGAAGCAATTTTTTAAAAAGTTCCATCAAAATCGGTTACGAAATGAGAAAGTTATGAAAGTTTGAACAGTCTCAATTTACTTTCTATGGCGATCCTCAAATTGGCAATGTTGCTTCAAAGTGACAGGTTTAGTAGTACAACTCTCAATATGCTTTGTACACAGAATTTCCTATTTTCTCCATTATCTCTCAAGGTGCAGCTTGTCTCCTTCTTAGCTCAAAATATATCATTGGAAAATGTATTTGACACAACATATGTTGAGTTCTCAAAAAGACAAGCAGCATCTTTAGAGATAATGGAGAAAATATGAAATTTTGTGTACAAAACATTGAGAGTTGTACTACCAAACCTGCCATTTTGAAGCAACATTGCCAATTTGAGGATCGCCATAGAAAGTAAATTGAGACTTTTCAAACTTTCATAACTTTTTCATTTCGTAACCGATTTTGATGGAACTTTTAAAAATTGCTTCTCTTTATCCTCTCTTTTCATTGAAATGGATATTTCCCAAAAGTTTCGTTCTCCTTAAACACTTTTCTTCATTCTAATTATTCTTAGTTGGTCTCAGGGGTGTCGATCCGTGTTCATGATTGGGGGGGGGTGACCGGCGAGGGTGTGGGGGAGGGGGTATCCCCCTCCCACACCAGGGACTTTTTCAAAAATCTGTCTATAAAACTTACATTTTAGAGCATCCCAAAATGGTTTTTAATTTTTAAAAAGAAGGAATGCACCGATCTACGCCAATAGATGGAACCTCTTAATCTGAGTGAGAATAACAATGCGAGCAAACGAATTTCCTTTGATAATTTCGAATTGAAATTATGGCATCTCTTATTTCCTTACTTCTAATCATTAAAAATGTGATGGTATTTCAAGATCAAACATAATGGGTTTGGATAATTATTAGTTTTAAGTTAATGTGTCACAATTCTTATTCATTTTATCCAAAATTATTGGAGGATTATAATACAGGCCATCCCCCCACCTCAATTTTTTTTGGGGATATATACCCCCTACCCCCCCCCCCCCCCGGGACCGACACCCATGGTTGGTCTTCAAATCTGTGTTTTGTACTTAGTAAATTAGTTTATTTCTTATTTCTTTTTTTTATAGTAATTTCTACAGTGATTATATTCTTCTTTTTTTCTGTATGCCAATTATATTTATTATATTGTCGTGTACATAGTAAATGCTGGCAGGGCCGGTGTGGAAAGCAGTTCTGAAACTAACAGTGTTACCATGTATAAATAAAACTGCAAATAGATTAATAAATAAATAATGATTCATTCATGAGCGAGCACAAATTCAAGCTAACCAAGTTTTGAGCCAAGTGCTTAATACATCACTGATCTACAGGGCGTTCAATTATAAACCCTAATGGATTCCATTCCACCACCTCCCCCTACCCACGCTCTCCTTGTGTCAAAATAAACATCGAATCTTTCTTGTTCGCAAGGGTTTTTTTTTTTGTTGTTGTTTTTTGTACCATTTTCGACAAATCTGAAGCTGAAATCCTCCAGTTTATTTCACTTTCATCTATTTGTCTCCTTTTTTCTGTATTCCTTTCATCGTTTCAACTCTCTCAGTGTGCATGCGTAGCCTGGGTCTTGGCATTGATAGGGGCACTGTTTCATGGGGGGGGGGGGCACTGTTTCATGGGGGAGGCTTCGATATCAGGTGGATAAAAGGCAAATTTAATAACAAGGCGACCGAAATGGGGGAGAAGAGTGACGGTTCAAATCGTCTTCTTTCCACCTACTTCCCCTCTCTTTTTGCTCTCTCATTTTTTCTTTTCCATTTCTTATCTTTTTCTCTTACTCGCCGCATGCAGTGGCGGTTATTTCTATTCATCAGGGGGGGGGGGGACGACCTATTGTTACGTCCCCCTCTGATGAAAAGAATTTCCTGCATATTTACGCCCATGGCCGCATGCAGTGGGGATGGGGGACACGTGCCCCAAGCCCCGCCGTATAGCTACTCCACTGCCTATTGCTGTGATGGTTCAATAGATCAACCTGTCATAAAGTGAAAGTATACAATCCATTTAGGGAAACTTTGGCAGTGATGCTGAGTTTTATATACCACACAATAACTAATTCATGATAATGTGCAGAATAGGATCAAAGCGAAAGAGAACATGTCATTAGCATGCAGAGCTGCATTTAAGAGAGGAATATTAATATAATGCATCTATAGTACAAGACAATACTACTTCCTTAATCCCTACATATATGTAGCTGAAGGCAGACATAAAAAGGCTATGCTGTATTCATTGTTACTCATGTACTGTTTTTCCCCCCGCTAAATAACAGCTGCAGGCTTCAAGACGATCAACAAAATAGGATTACCTGCTTACTGGGAGTAAAGAGTGATGTTCCTTTCACGAATCTTTTACATATTCTGCGTTTATGAGTTATAAACATGGTAGCATCTCACATCCAAACTTACATTTCTTGGATCATCCTGGTGCTGTCCACGACTGGGTTGAAAGCTACCGATTCCTCAATGATACCCCACAGTGATATATCGAGTAAAACTACAACGGGTATGACATTAATCACGGTAGAAACAACTAAGGATCATTACGATAAGGGGAAAGTAATGCCAACAGAACCGAATTCATCTACTAGCAGTCATGACATACTATCTAAGAGGATAAAGCGTTCTTCGTACCACGACGGGCTGACGACGGATATGACCACGCACGTTGTAAGTACAACGACTTCTCTAAATCTTTCGAGAAGTGATTTCCCTTCCTCCATGCCTTCATCAGCCGAAGCCACAAGGGCCACAATAATTACTCTTGGGGTACTCTTTCTGGCGGCTTGTCTTGTGATCGTCTACATGTGCTACATGTGCCATTCTCATCGTGACCGCCATGGTCGAAACCAGTCATCGTCGATGATATTCATTCACCATATCGACGACCAGATTGATACGATGTCGACGCGCTCGGACCAAGGGAGGACGATAATGCTGGACAGTGAAAGACGTCCGTCTCTCCGTAATCCGTTGGCGGTCGCAATGTCGTCCGTCACGCCTCATCTGATGAATGAATTCAACAACAGCCCAACTGTCTTGAAGGAAGATGCAGGATACAGACAACCATTCAACCACAGCTTCAAGGGCTCACGCAGGATGTCCAGGTCTTTGGAAACTATCTTCAACCCGTTGTACGATGAGTCCGATGGCTTCTGGATTGACTGTCGTCTGTCAGAAGAGGATATCCGTATCAATTTTAAAAAGAAGCGGGGCAGCCAAAGTAGTTCTGTTCATCGGGCATCATCTCATCGGGGTTACGGTCCAGCGTCTTTAAGCCGATACCCGACGACAAGCAACCGTCTTTGGAACAACCCATTGTCGCGCTCTACACCGGCTTTATCGAAGCTTAACACTTCTCAAGGATTTGGAGAGTTCCCGAACCAGAACTATGAAGACATGAGCAGTCCACACCAAAGCTCATACGGCATGCCACCATCTTACTCCATCCCTAACACTTATAACGTTCCCTTCAAACCGGATGATGGCAAATCTCGGGAGTGGCCCACTGAGAAAAACCTTTCGGGTGACGAAAGGGAAAAGCCGAGACATCTTCCTATACGATTCGAAGAGATGGAAACAACTTCTTGCGCAGGAGACACCGAGGAGCTTCCTACTACAAGTTCATCGTCACCGGGTCCTCAAGGACACAACAGTACTGACCAAGGAACCAACATCGCTGACATGACAAACCGACCTCTCCCGCCTATACCTCAAAAGGATTTGACAAGAGAGAAGCCTACTTCTCCACAAGAGACTCGTTCCCATCCGACTCGGGGTGAGTCAGTGCGATCAATAGTATCAGAAAGACGGGTTAGATTTGAAGAAGGATGCTGATGACCAGGGACGGACATAGGTGTAGTGTGGAAAGGTTTCCCCACAGGCCGCTAGATATTTTGGTTTAAGGGCAGGTCGAATTGTGGTCTGAGGGCAGTGAGGGCCAGTTGATCAAAAAGTGATAAAAGAAAATATTTAAAAACAAACAAACAAACATAATACGACTTGTAGAGTGAGTCGGCCGGTCACATCGAAATTCCCCGACCGAATTTGAGTCCCAGTCCGCTCCTGGTCATGACAATATCCCTTATAACATTCGTGGAATAGGGAGGGGATTGAATTTTGACATTTGGGCGCTAACATATCTCTATTGAAAGCTTTGTTTCGTCCATCTGTTTGCGATTCTAAGGACATAATTATATCTCAGAGTAATTGAATAAATTGAATAATTGAATAAAATCGGAAAAAGACGGCTGTAAAATTAGTCAGACCTAAAGCAAATTTTAATTTCGTTTACCCATTTCATATTATGCAATTTAGAGCAATGTTGTTTGATACAATATACTGAATTTAGTATTAACTCATAGTTGATTAATTAAAAATATTTGACCAACGATAGTGTAGACAAAAATAACAGGTTCGAGAAATCTGTAAACCGGCAACTTTGAAACAGACCGGACTTTCAAAGAATTTCAAAAGGTATGAGCACGTGAGAATTCTTAATCATAAGCAGAGTAGGTTAGGCCTGCATTATGTACTAGTATGTTATAATAATGTTACAATAATTGTAATTAATGATCCCCTATCCTGTGATGAATGAGAATAGAAACCTCTTGAAGCTCCATTTTTAGGTGAATTAGTCATGTTAGGCGTTCTCAATCAAAGTCATCAATTGCCAGTGGCATATTTATAGAGAGTGCACGAGGGTATGTTATATTATGTTCCCCGGGTGGCACTGTAAGAGGAGGGGGCGATAAAAACCCTGATCAAGTCTTTAAATCCCTTCATTATGACACCTCTTTGCTTTAATGTCATTGTTTCTGTGTAACTCCCCAATTAAAATTTCCCATTAGATTCCAGAGACTTTTGATTGATTAATGAATAGCTGTAAATAAGTATTTAAATTTTAAACAACTACAGTATGTCCCCCATAAATTACAATCGGACTTTTAGCATCAATAGCTTTCCAAATTGTGAATATAATCTGTATATCATGTATATGGTTTAAGATTATGAATCTCTAACTAGTTATCTTAATCTTGGCGAAAATCCCATTCCATTTGTTTCAGTAGTCAAGAAGAAATGAGGATTTTTGCAACGTAGGTCATTAGTCCCTCCCATCCAAGTTTCGACAAAAGGAGGCGAACAAAGCACATCGGCATTTGGGTATCGAAAGAAATTGTTTTTCAGAATGAAAAATCATATTGGATAACTATTTCTCTTCCAGTCAGTGAAGACCCCATCGATGTGGGCTAGTAGTCAAAAGGAAATGGGGAAATTTCTATAGTATGTCATGGATCCCTTTCTTCCATCTTTTGTCACTTGGATGTTCTTGGCATCCACATGAATAAAAATATTTTGTTCACAATAGACAGGTTTAATTACATATTTAAATTTTATGCATAGCATTTTAACAAAGTAAATAATCATGTAATTATTGTCTTCCTACAAAGATCAAGATCAAGACAAGTCATTCATTAAAAGGTTCATTATTTTGTTTAATCATTCATTTTCAACAACAAATTACCTACGTCTTTAAACCTCGGAAAACTGTTTATCTTTTCTTTTTCTTCTTCTTTTTTTTTTTTTACATGATTATATCGTTTTGGAAAAGAACATCCAAAATGCACTTTATTTGCATCAACAATAACAACGAGAGCGATGATAGTTATTATGATAAATGAAACATTCCAATAATAACAGTTATAGCAGATAAAAACTAAACAGTAACTTTCTTTTCAAACCAATTACAACATTTAAAATTAATGTGGAATTGTTCATTGTGATTTGTAAGCATCTGCATTGTCAAAACTTGGATGGAATTAAGGGACTAATGACATACGTTACAAAAATACTAATTTCTTCGTGACTACCGAACCAAATCGGATGGGATTTTCACCAAGATGCATATAAATTGCTATAAATTCATAATCTTGCACCGTAATTTAAAATTAATTCACAATTTTGAAAGTTATTGATAGTAAAAGTGTGATTTCAATTTTTTTTCTGGAACATACTGTATAATAGTAAATGGTAAACCTTTGTATATGGATGATCCGAATTTAATTTGTTTTCCTATGTTTTAGTAACTATTGTGAAATCTTCAATGCAATTGGTTTAAAATATATGGCTTTTGAAGTCTGAAGTTTACTTGTTCCACTTTTACATAAAAAACAATTCAGATTTTGCAAGGCATAAGTGTCAATTTCAAAACGTACGGTTAAATAACTCAAATCGACTACATTTTACGGTAAATAGGTAGAAAGTTTCGAGAGAATTATGAACGACTGGCAAAAAAAGAAAAAAATCTAAAATATGGGGAGTCTAAATAAAAAGCATAGCTTGTAAATGATTAGGATCCCGTATAGAGTAACATTATTCGTTATTCTAGTAATTCTGATTAAAATGCAATAAAAAGTTCTTTGTCATTCTAGAAGCGGACCTGGGCCCCATTGCATAAAACTTACCATTAATGGTAACTCTGCTATCAATGGTAACTACCATGGTAACATCACTCAACAGCCAATCAAAATCAAGGTTTCCATGGAAGTTACCATTGATGGCAAAGTTACAGTTAATGGTAAGTTTTATACAACAGGGCCCAGAAGTGGACAGGGCCACAGCGGATTTCCTGATTATTCAGAAGCTTGTTACTTTTAAGAACTTTATAAATAAATTATTAATATAACAATCTTTGATATTGATTTGTATTTCTTGTTTTTGTTCGTTTCTTTGTTTGTTGGTTGGATTGTTTTTATTTTTTTCTATTTTAAATATTGTAATTATACAGAAAAAGAAAAGAAAATAAGCAAAAGAATGTACTAAATATCCCTCTGAATATCAAGCATGAATGTCATTCACAAACATAGTTCTTTACAGCATTATATTAATATATGCATAGTTCTACGGAAAGCTAAACTAAAGTAATAACAATGGTCGAGGAATAAACATACCAGTTTCATTTTCGAGATGTAATTATAGTCATTCACAATTTTTATTTTACGATAGAATTATGCTCCAAACCGCGGCGTTTCACTTTACCAGTAATTACTTTCTATTGTGTGTTTTTTTTCATGGAAGAATTTAGAAATGAACATAAGCCAGGATCCATTTATCTGATTCAGTAAAGTGCACGCTATATCATGGGCCGCGGAACCGGGGGGGGGGGGGGAGCTGGGGGCTGCAGCCCCCCCCCCCCCACACACACTTTTTTGAGTAGACACGTTAAAAAATTATCGGGGGGAAAAGGCTCGAAAATTGTCATTAATGAGTGAAATCATGATCAGCCCCCCCCCCCCCCCCCACTTTCAAAAACCCTCTGCGGCCCCTGTATATCATAATACGGAAGTGGGTGAGTTAGATGATACATCAGGGGCCTGTAACATAAAGAGATAAATCAATCTTACAATTGATATCCTGTAATTTTATATTATATTTTACCCCTGTAACATGTAAAGAAATAATAGATGTAGTGTCTGATTTTAATAACGGCACTAGTGCAGGGTGTGATGAAATAGACGTTAGTATTGTTTAAAAAAATATTCCCCAATATCTGTTCACCTCTTTGTTCAATTTTTAATTTGTGTATTTCTAATGGCAAATTTCCTGACAAGCTGAAAATTGCGAAAGTTGTACCAGTACACAAGAATGGATCTGTAGATGAAGTTTCAAATTGTCGTCCCATTTCAGTTCTTCCTTTGTTTTCTAAGATTTTTGAAAGATGTTTGTATAAGAGATTGTATCAGTTCCTTAGTTCGTGCAATATTTTACATAACAGTCAATATGGTTTCCGCAAGGGACACTCCGCATCAATAGCTCTTCTTGATTTTGTTCATAAAGTCTCTAAAGCTATTGATTCTAAACAATATATGATTGGTTTATTTCTTGAATTAAGGAAGGGCTTTGATACGTTGGATCATGACATTTTGATGAAAAAATTATATAATTATGGTATACGTGGTATCTTATGGCATTTGTTCAATGATTATTTATCAAATCGATTTCAGTTTGTATCTATAAATAATTATAAATCTTCCTTAAAGCCTATTCGATGCGGAGTGCCCCAGGGTTCCCATCCTTGGCCCCCTGTTATTTCTGATTTATATTAATGATATCTGTAATTCATCGAAATTGTTACAATTTATTTTATTTTCTGACGACACCAGTGTGTTCATGTGCCATAATAACATTGTTTCTTTGACAAATATTTTTAATCATGAATTAGTATGTTTGAACAATTGGTTGATTAATAACCGACTAGTTTTAAATACAAATAAGACTCAATTTATGATATTTACCCAAAAAAAGTTTGATAAAGATAATCTAGTAATCAAATTCAATGATAATATTATTCAGTGTGTTTCATCTTTGAAATTCTTAGGTGTACATATCGATGACAGACTATCATGGCATGAACACATTGGTGTCGTTTGTAACCGTACAGCAAAAGGTGTGGGAATTCTTTATCGATTAAAACATTTTCCACAATATATTTTAATTATGTTATACCATGCTTTAATAGTATCACATATCAATTATTGTAATATTGTGTGGTCTAATTCTTCCGACTATTTCATTACTAGACTGTTTTTACTTCAGAAAAAGGCTATAAGAATAATTTCCAATGCTTCGTTTAATGCCCCCACCTTGCCACTTTTTCATAAACTACATTTACTGAATGTGTACGATATTAATAAATTTAACATTGCAATCTTCATGTTTTTGTGTTCTAAAGGCCTAATACCTCAGCTAGTAACGTCTAAGTTTTCTATTAATTCAACAATTCATCAATATAATACTCGAAATTCATTTAATTATCAGTTACCTCAAGTCCGAACTTTGATTTCATATAATTCAATATTCTTTAAAGGTCCTTCTCTGTGGAACAATCTCCCATACTTACTGAAAAATAGCCCCTTGCTAAACTCTTTCAAACGCCTATATAAATCAAATCTCATTAATTTGCATGCTGAAAACAATAATTGATATACTCGCACGTTTAGCTCTCTGTTTTGTTTGTTTGTTTGTTTTGTTATAGTATGTATTTATTTGTAAATTTAGGGGTCAACGTACTATAAGGCTATTTGCTCTTTTTTGTTGACCCCTCATTCCCATAATTTGTTATTTTTGTCTTTAATTTGTATAATGTTTTTTTCATATACTGTATATCACCTTACTGTTTTATGTATGTTTTTTATGGAGAATGTAAATAAAGTTGAATTGAATTGAATTGAATTGAATATCAATCGTAAGTCTATGGCAAACCATGTACTGAAGAGTTACAATTGATTGTAAGATTGATTGTATCTCTTTATGTTACAGGCCCCAGATCGGATGCACAAGCAGCTAGTATTCTCTTCCTTTCAAATATTGGCATTAATGACTACTATAAAAGTATTCATTCTGGAAATATTATATTTGCTTTTTTTCACCCCTCCCACTGCCCCCCCCCCTTCTCTCTCTCTCTCTCTCTCTCTCCCTCCCTCTCTCTCTCACTCTCATTCTCACCCCCCTCTCTCTTTCCATATCTATTAAATTTTCCCGATCCCTCACTCCCTCTATCCCTCTCTCTTTATTTATCTTCCCAACTCCCCCCCTCTCTCTCTCTTTCTTTCTTATACTATATCGATGGTATTGATGAAGACATATGCAAAAGAAGGAGAAGAAGAAGGCGAAGAAGGAGAAGAAGGAGAAGAAGGAGAAAAAGGAGAATAATAATAATAATAATAATAATAATAAATAATAATAATAATAATAATAATAATAATAATAATAATAATAATAATAATAATAATAATAATAATAATAATAATAACAAGTGAATGAGTAAATTACGCAATGCGTAATAAATGTCCCCGCCGGAAGTGCAGATCTGTGGAAATTAACTAGCCTGAACCTTAAAACTTCAGTGAAAAACTTTAGTGAATAAAATAATAATGTTACTGCATGCAAAAGAAGAGAATACCAACAATGCATGTATACAACTGAAATATAAAACATGAAAACATTATGAACCTTCAGCCATTTTGAATAAATTTGCATAAATTTGCATGAATAATGAATTCCAAAATTCTGTGTAGAAGTTTGGAAGCCCCCACCCAGCCCTATCAGATAAAACAATCGGAATCAAAATCTGATGTGAAATAGAGGAGAAGTAGCATTTTTCGTCAATTTTGAATAAATTTGCATAAATTTGCATAATTAATGAATTTCAAAATTCTGTGTAGAAGTTTGGAAGCCCCCACCCAGCCCTATCAGATAAAACAATCGGAATCAAAATCCGATGTGAAATAGAGGAGAAGTAGCATTTTTCGTCAATTTTGAATAAATTTGCATAAATTTGCATAATTAATGAATTTCAAAATTCTGTGTTGAAGTTTGGAAGCCCCCACCCAGCCCTATCAGATAAAACAATTGGAATCAAAATCCGATGTGAAATAGAGGAGAAGTAGCATTTTTCGTCAATTTTGAATAAATTTGCATAAATTTGCATAATTAATGAATTTCAAAATTCTGTGTTGAAGTTTGGAAGCCCCCACCCAGCCCTATCAGATAAAACAATTGGAATCAAAATCCAATGTGAAATAGATGAGAAGTAGCATTTTTCGTCAATTTTGAATAAATTTGCATAAATTTGCATAATTAATGAATTTCAAAATTCTGTGTTGAAGTTTGGAAGCCCCCACCCAGCCCTATCAGATAAAACAATTGGAATCAAAATCCAATGTGAAATAAAGGAGAAGTAGCATTTTTCGTCAATTTTGAATAAATTTGCATAAATTTGCATAATTAATGAATTTCAAAATTCTGTGTAGAAGTTTGGAAGCCCCCACCCAGCCCTATCAGATAAAACAATCGGAATCAAAATCAGATGTGAAATAGAGGAGAAGTAGCATTTTTCGTCAATTTTGAATAAATTTGCATAAATTTGCATAATTAATGAATTTCAAAATTCTGTGTAGAAGTTTAATAGCCCCCACCCAGCCCTATCAGATAAAACAATCGGAATCAAAATCCGATGTGAAATAGAGGAGAAGTAGCATTTTTCGTCAATTTTGAATAAATTTTCATAAATTTGCATAATTAATGAATTTCAAAATTCTGTGTAGAAGTTTGGAAGCCCCCACCCAGCCCTATCAGATAAAACAATCAGAATCAAAATCGGCCAAGAAATGACGGAGAAGTAGCATTTTCTAACATTTGAGCACACACGGACAGACGGACGGACGGACACACACACACACACACACACACACACGCACACACGAACGGAGCCCGTTTCATAGTCCCCTCGCGAACTTCGTTCGGCGGGGACAATAATAATAATAATAATAATATGAACACTTGTAATGCGCCGGTATCCATCATGGGTAGATGCTCATGGCGCAGTGAAAGGAAGATAGAAGATATAAAGAAATATATAAGAAAAGAGGTGAAGGGAACATTTACAAAAAGGCTTGTCTAAATAACCAGGTTTTGAGTGGGGTCTTAAAGTTACTGAGAGAGGATAGGTTACGAATGTCTTGTGTGAGATTATTCCATAGGAATGGACCAGCATATAGAAATGATCGATCCCCCCCCCCCCCAAGAATTATGAGTTTGTGGTATGGCAAGTAGACGTGAGTTTGAAGACCTAAGGCTCCTATAAGGATTGTATGGAGTTATTAAGCTACAGTTGTAATGTGGAGCAGTTCCATGCAGTGAATGAAAGACAAGTAAGAGCAACTGAAAAATGATTCGATATTGAACAGGTAACCAGTGTAGAGCGATAAGTACAGGAGTTATGTGTTTCCTCTTAGGTGACAATGAAATTATACGGGCAGCATTGTTTTGAAACTTTTGGAGACGATCTAATTGGGATTGTGAAATATTATGCAGTAACGCATTACAGAAATCCAGACGAGAAGTAAAGAGTGCATGCACTATCTTTTCTGTACTAGACTGGGTAAGGTATCTTCTGATGAATCCTAGGTTACGCAGCTGGTATTGTACAGACTTACAGATACTAGAGACGTGATTTGACATAGACATAGAAGAATCAAAACTGACCCCAAGATTTCTACATTTATTTGACACGGTAATTATAGAATCCCTATACTTTGATGGAACATACTTTAGATTCTGACAACTGGGCCCTTGAACCAAACAACGTAAATTCAGACTTAGCATTGTTGAATTTAAGACAGTGCGAGCACATCCATACTATAACATCCTCAATACACGCTTCAAGCTTTTTTTTTAAATAGCAGAGACAGTGTTTTCTTGACCAGGAGCGAATGATAAGTACAACTGCACAGCGTCAGCGTAACAATGGTACTTAACAGATTGCTTATGTAAAACATGGCTGAGTCCACTTAGGTATATAGAAAAAAAGCAGGGGCCCTCCCACAGATCCTTGGGGTACTCCACTTTTCAGGTGAATTGGATCAGACTTTGCTCCGTTAACACATACCAGTTGACAGCGTCACTCAGATAGGAGTCGAACCAGCTCAGGACCTCTCCCCGAAGACCAAGAGATGAAATAATTTTGCAGAGTATGTCATGGTGAACCGTGTCGAATGCAGATGACAGGTCTAAACAAACCACAGCTGTTACCCGCCCGACGTCCATCTCCAACAATATATCATTCGATAGGTTTGCCAGAAGAGTTTCGACGCTGTGGTTTGGACGATATGCAGACTGTCTTCTATCCATTAGATCGTTTGCATGGAGATAGTCTGACAGCCTTGAAAAGGCGACACGCTCCAGTACTTCAGATAAATATGGTAGATTAGAGACGGGCCGGCAACTAAGGAGTGACTCAGGGTCCAGAGAGGGTTTCTTCAGAATGGGGTGGATGTAGGCCAACTTTAGCGCCTTTGGGAACCACTCCGCTATAGTAAGACTCATGTTGACGATCTTAGCGATCACAGGTGCAACTGTAGAAGCACACTCTTTCAGCGACTTTGTTGGCACGGGTTCGAGTTCGCATGACTTTGCTGGGGTTTTACAGATAAGCGACAAGATTTCATCCCCTGTGGTTGGCTCAAAGACTTCCCAAACTTGATTTGTCAGATGAGGTCGTTCAGAAACATCTGGAGAGAGGCTACGTTGTATTGAGTCAACCTTGTCAACAAAGAATTTATTGAAGGTATCTGCAAGTGTTTTGCTGCAGGTGAGGGATGGGAGTAGAGATGATTGCTTTCGGTTGAGAAGTTGGTTAGCTACCCGGAAAAGCTGTTTAGAGTCGTTACCACAATCATCAATAATTCTCCTGTAGTACATTTGCTTGCATTGATGATTAAGATAACTAACGAGCCTCTTCTGCTTTTGATACAAATGACGAAGGAGAAGAAGAAGAAGAAGAAGAAGAAGAAGAAGAAGAAGAAGAAGTAGAAGAAGAAGAAAAAGAAGGAGAAAAAGAAGAAGAAAAAAAGAAAAATAGGAAGAAGAAGAAGGAGAAGGGGAAGAAGAAGAAGAAGAAGAAGAAGAAGAAGAAGAAGAAGAAGAAGCTTACTCTTACTTGTATTTTCTCTCCGAGTTTCTCGCCTCATCACGTACTTGATATGTCCCCCTCTACGTTTAGTGGACCAAAATGTATGACATGCGAGCTCTCAGCATGTATGGCTCTCTCAGTCAGGAAAAGAAATATATTATTGCATTGTTCCATATTACATTGTGCCCCTAAACAGCGTTGGTTGTACAAAGGGTTCGGGGTCCGTGATCCATAGTCACCCCCTCCCCCACAGTCACCCCCTCCCCAAGAATATAAAATCATTATTATTCTTAGGGGAGGGGTTGGGCTGGTTAAAATACTCGTGTAACAACTATAAAACGGGTTCAAGAATGTAGCCATCCTGATTGGTCAAATAACATCACGTGACCGTGCAAAAAAAAAGTGATAACGCACGGCGAGGGGACTAACGAACGGCTAATCCGGATCAAACACTAAGATTGTAAGAAAACACTAAAATTGTAGACCCGTTTTATAAAACTATTAATACATGGTTGTGAGTTCGTGCGTTAGTGCGATCCAGCAACACGCAGGTTTTTATCGTGGTGTCTAACACACTCGGCTACGCCTCGTGTGTTAGTACACCACGATAAAAACCTTTGTGTTGCCAGATCGCACTAACGCACTCCCAACCATGTATTAATAGTATACTAGCAGCAGTACCCGTGGAAAAATTCCACGGGTGCTAGCCAGGGAATTATGGATTGTTTTTTGCGAACACATCTTCTTTGGAACAATGTTGAAATTATTACTGTTTTAAATTGTGGCTTATTAAAATTATATTGAATGGTATAAACATATTACAATGTTTTTGTTACCAAATAATCATATTCAAACTATATGTTTTCAAATGATAGGTTAATATGTGTACATGAATATCATGTATTTTTTTAATTAATAAGACAAATGCTTAATAATTATGGTTCTATAGGTAATGGTTTCTAAAAGAAATATTTTGTAATTTTTGTTTTTCATCTAAGTTAATTTTTAGTTTCTCTTGTATTTATCTTAGATTCTTTTAGTATTGTTTTATTAGTTCAAGTGAATAATACATGAAATATTAAGAGAAAAATAAGTTTAAGATTACAACATGTCATTCTTACTATAGAATATGTCACATGCTGTTTTTGAAAGGTAAAAGTCTGTCTGTTTGTTTTTTATTTGGTTTTGGGCTAAAATAATTTATCATTTTTATGTCTTATAGTGGTGATTATGTATAATACACTTTTGCTGATGAGAGAGATTGCATATCTACTGTTTTTATGTAGGAAATAACAATATAATTATTTCAAAACTTGTTTCCACGTGAAAATCACTGGCCATATAATACTGTGAAATTAATCTTATTTTATTTGAGCTAATGCCTTTTAACTTCCATGAAGATTGTTTTATGTTTGTGTGTTTATTGAAGCAAATTTTTTACCTGTCCTTTCCCACCCCGTTCTCACAATATCACCTAAGGAGAAACGTGAGCGAAGGTGCCTGATGCCTAAACATATGAAATTCTACCGTGCCATCCATTACATTTTTTTGTAATGAAACATGATTTGCAAAAGTCATAATCCAATTTACTCACGTACCCCTGCAATATTTGAAACCCCAGATAAAATTGTGAATCCACCACTTAATAATAATCTGTGGACAATTATGGATGGTGAGTGCAGGCTCTATCCCCTTATCATGCCCCCTCCCCTCCCTTCACTCCAGCCAGTGGCGTATAGAAAGGTTCCACTTTCTTTGGGGGTGATTTCATTTTTTCTACAATGAACATAAACTGTTAATTAATGCCCACCCCCCCCCTCCGCTTTTTACGCCCATGAATCCAGTGATTACATTTTTTGTACAATAAAATAAAATTGATGCACTCACATATACCCCATCAGTGGCGGATCCAGGGGGGGGGGGGGGCCTGGGCTCCTCCCCTGGGGGAAAAAAAGACAGCCCAAAATGCTGATTTTTTTTTTGTTGCTTGTGAGAATAATGAGGGAAAACTGGAACCCATAAAATCTGGTAACCCCCCCCCCCCCCCCAATGAGCGACTTTTGGAGGGCTGGAGAAACAAAAAAAATTCTTGGAGGGCTGGCGAATTTTTTTTTTTCACTTACACCCCACCCCCCCCCCCCCCCCAGCTATCTATGAACATGACTCCAGTGATTTCATTCAAATTTTTCTACAATGAAGTTAATCATATCCCCCATCAACCACTGCACACCCCCCCCCCCCACCCCCACCCCGCTATCTATGCCCATGACTCCAGCATACTCTATTAATTCTTCAAAGGATTAACCGTTAACGCCCCTAGCACATGTTTGCCCCTGAAACTGAAAGAGTGAATATTGTGGCCAACTTTCATCAGCACTATTATTAACGAATAAAGCTTGATCAATAGTCTTGAGCCTCTTTCACACCGGGCCTGCGTAGAGTTGCGTTGTGCGCATACCGAGTACGCCAAAATTACGTGCAGGACCGGCGTAGTCCCTGCGTATGTTTTGCATAGGCTGCCGTACGGTGGCGTATGGTTGCGTACCCTGTGCATAGGCACCGCGTACCTATGGCATATGCAATTGGTGTACCTCCGCGTAGGATTACGTATAATATGCGTATGGTTGCATTCGAATACGTATAGGTCTGGCGTAAAGGGTACATAGGTTTGCTTATGCTGAACCCACACTAAGCAAAAGTACACAACACTACGCCCTTCCTTACGTAACTCTACGGTAGTGTTGCGTAGACTTGCGTAAAACTGTGTACTTTCTGCGTGACGCGTCCAGTGCTCTTTAAACATGTTTAATTTTTTGCATCCATCTCGCGTACCCCTTTGCGTCCCTCGGCGTATTTCCACGTAGGCTAACGGAGGCTCTGCTTGGGGCAGAGTAATTAGCTCGGCATCGTCCGTACGCCACACTACACAACTCTACGCAGGGCTGGTGTGAAAGCCCCTTTATTACGCGCAGGATCGGCGTAGGCTGGGGTATTGTTGCGTACCCTGTGCATAGGTACCGCGTACCTACAACATATGCAATTGGCGTACCTACGCATAGGATTGCGTATAACAGGCGTAGGGTTGCGTACGTTTACGTAGGTCTGGCGTAAAGGGTACGTAAGTTTGCTTATGCTGAACCCACAATAAGCAAAAGTACGCAACACTACGCCAGCCTCAAAGGATTTTTCGTCAGACTGGTGTATGATAGCGTACTATAGCGTAGGCATGGCGTACAGTAGCGTAGTGTTTTATACTTGCGTAAAAACTGCGTACTTTCTGCATGCAGTGGTCTACGACGAAAGTACGCGAAAAAATTAGACATGTTAATTTTGGGGGTCCATCTCGCGTACCCCTTTTTGTCCCTCTGCGTATTGCCACGTAGCCCAGCATAAGCTCAGTGTAGGCGATACGCCGCACTATGAAACTCTACGCAAGCCCGGTGTGAAAGCCCCTTTAGGTCTATATAGTCATGATAGTCTACAGATCTACATAGACAGAAAAATCCGTCTGGTTTCAAAACACACATACTTTTTAAATAGACTCTGCTCTCACTGAGCAGATTCTGGAATTATTTTTTTAGAGTAATAAAATGGATGTAGAATCTACTCTAATATACGGTATGAACTATGATGAATTAAATATCATCAAATTTTTAAAAATGACGATATTCGACCTAAACTGTTTCCAGTCTTGAAATAAGCAACCCAGTGAGGAATTTACTGCCGTTTTAGAATTCAAATTGATGTAGAATCTACTCAGATATAACCTTGTTCATTGGATAAGTGATATACGGTGAATTTATCATCAAATTCTAACTGTAGCATTAAAAAACAGAAGATAGTCAACTGCTTCCAATCTTGGAATAAGCAGCTCAGTATTTACTGCCGCACTCCTCCCCTCGAGTTCAGCCATGCAGCCATCCCAGCCTCAGAGAGCGGGCGCTGCCGTGACCGAACACGACAAACGACAAAGAGAAGAATTTCATGCAGATAAAATAGGACAAAGGAAGTCCATAAATACAGTTTCCAACAATTTGTTAGATCTAAAGAATGTCACTCACGTCCAAAATCAACCTTAGAATGTATTTGTAAGCTCGGGAAACCGTAGTCAACTCATGTTGAGTGCATGTGTGTACAGTACATACAAATTGCATGCATAATATGCATTGTCGCGTCGATCGCATGCATTGCATTGCATTGAAATTGCATCGCAGTACGTGGGTGCTACTCCTATGGTGTACTTATCACAAAGTGTACTATGAAACAATGAAATACATCAGACACATACCACGGAGCTCTATCGAGGCTGGGACACTGTGGGACAACCCCCATGCCATCGTTATTTTCTTACGGGGGTTCCCCCCGGTAAGAGCAAGTTTAGCAAGATAGTTAACGGGTCGTCCACGTACGGGTCGCACAATGCAAGTTGATACTCCTCGTGCACAACGTTGTTCGTCACTCGCCATGCGCATGCATGCCGTGCCTGTGATGGGCCGTAAGGGAGGTTGCACGGCTGACGACACCGCCGTCGTGCGAGGTATCCACACGGAAAGCAGCCGTTCCTTCGGCCTGCCCGTCCTCCCCAATCCCCCAAATCACGTTTATGGACGTCGACGGCGACGACGGGGTCGACGTGGCACGCGGACTACGGGTTACACGACCTGTGGAATTATGCCACCGATCCCGCGCCACGGCGAGGGCGGACACGGCGGGGGGAAAGAGTTTTTGCTTCCACAAAAAACGGCCTTTTACGGTTTTGAGTATTAATATATAGATTAACAACTCTTGACATGCTTGATGACCGGGAAAATATAGTCTCTATCAGAGGAGTTTAAATCCGCTCTTTTAGGAGTCATATCAGGGATTGTTACGTCTTGGAGTTAAATTCACTCCAAAGTAGTGGTTTTAATTACTCTTTTGAGAGTGGATTCCACTATTTTAAGGACATCTAAAGGAGTGGCCATTATCGCACACTCATTGTGTACAATTAAAAAGTAGTAAATGTATTCTCCACACTCTAGCACGCATGTCAGTCTTGTCAGATCGAATCACATGCAGGGGCCACACCTAATCCACGCCTGTAATCATGATAATGGCATATTGACGAAGCCTTATGGAGGCCTGGGCAGTCACCACTGCTTGCTATTGATTTGTACAGCACGAAACAGAACTAATTACTAGTAATTAAACATATATATATATATATATATATATATATATATATATACAAAAGACTGCCCTTGGAGGGAAACGTGCTATGAATTCAGTGATCATATCACTATCATAGAAAATATTTATAATATAGACCTCATCAGTGGTGTGGATATGGGGACATGGGGGGGGGGGCATGTGTGGCCCAATAAATTGGGGAGAGAGGAGAGAAGAGATGGGAGATAGGGAGGGCGATATTTTTAAAGGGAGAAATGAAAGAGAGAGAGAGAGAAAGAAAGAAGAGGGAGAGGAGATAGTGAGAGAGAGAGAGAGAAAGAAAGAAGAGGGAGAGGAGATAGTGAGAGAGAGAGAGAGAGACAGACAGACAGAAAGAGTGTAAGAAAGAAAAAGGGAGATGGAAAAAAAGAAGAAAGCAGAGAGAGAGAGATAGAAAGGGACCCCTTCAACACCTCTCATAACGAGAGCATGTCGTTGGCAAATAGTTTTTTACATTTCATCCTCTTATAATAAGCTCAGGGCCTCGTTTCATAAAACTTGTTATCTATAGGCCTGTCAGCCTATCAAAATGGTATAATTTCAGCAGCTTATAACATTCACTGTGACTTGTACAAGTTTGAAACATTGCCCAGAGGTCCCCCCGTTCAGTATCACCAGTAAGCCCCATGGGCCGCGGAACCGGGGGGGGGGGGGGCTGTTTGAAAAAGGCTCGAAAATTGTCATTAATGAGTGAAATCAGATCAGCCCCCCACTTTCAAAAACGCTGCGCGGCCCCTGAACCCTAAACGGCTGAAACCACGCTACGCCTTAGTGTCCCGTTAAAGAAAACAAATGGACGAGTGCTAAGTAATCAACGCTAACATTTTGGGGAAGGTATACCTTTTCAATTGTTGACTTTAATGTGGGTTAGGGTGTGCGACTCTGGTTTAAAGGGCAATCCAACCTTGGTAATAAGATGATTTGTGTGAAAGCAGAAAAATAAGAAAAATAGGAAGGTGAAAGTTTGAAAGAAATAGGACAAGGACTAAGAAAGTTATGGATGTTTGAAAAATGAGATCACTACATCTATGTGAATCTCAAATTGGCAATTTAGTGAGTCAATTGTGACATTTCTGTGGACAACTCTCCCATTTGTCGTACACAAAAATATCATTAATTTGCGATTTTCTTCGAGGCGCTTTTACCCTCGGGGCAGTACTCAAAATATATTGGAGATAGCATATTGTTATAGGTCCTCATGAACGAAAAAATTCTACTGAGTAATGCATTTTGAAAAAAAGTGACATTTTAGTCATTTTGTGAGTTAGAGCGAATGGGGCAGTTGTCCACAGCTACATCACAGTGACATTACCTATTCGGCCAATTTGAAATTCCCATATGCATAGTGATTACAACTTTCAAAAATTCATAACTTTCTTATTGCTTGTCCGAATTCGTTCAAACTTTCACCAATCTGCTTCTCTGATTTTTCCTCTTTCTTTCAGAGCAACTTGCTATTAAGGTTGGATTTCTCTTTAAACACTTGATTGGAGATACGAAGGTCGTGGGTTCTATCCCCAGCACCGCACTTTTGTCCTTATCTTGATAAGCAAGACATTTTATCTACATTGCTTCTCTCCACCCAGGTTTTAAATGGGTACCCGGTAGGATGCGAAAGTCATTGTGGTTCGATCAGCATTATGAGCGTCTGTAAAAGGCGCCTAGCTGGAATGCTCCCCCACGGAGTGGAGAAGGTGTACACACAGTGTGCGTGCAAGCCATGAATCCGATGACCGGGGTAATAATGTGTCTGTAAATCTCTTAGAGACATCGTAGATGTATTGGGCGCTATATAAATTCAGAATATTTTTATTATTATTAACCAGTTTTCACTCTACAGTCTAAATGCATACATGCAGGGAGCTTCTCGTAATGAAGTAAGGGTGTATTTATATTAACGACTCTCATCATGCACCAACAATTTGAAGGTTGTTGTTTTTTGTTATTGTTGTTCCAGCGGGATAATAAAAGTGGCTTTTTAATAATTTTAATGGACTCTAGGGACCTTGTGGTAGAGTCAGTAAGATGAAAAGCGATCCAGAGCAAAATCTCAAGAACATTTATTACAAGAAAGAACGAGATAACATCGATATGCAAAATACAATACTACACCGATCTTGAAATAAAACTATACGTCTGTTTATTTCACGATCCAAGTCGTATTATACATGTGCAGAAAGAAATGAAACTCATACAATCTCTGGTGTCATGGGTTCGTATTAATAAAGATAATCTTCAAGAAAGAACGGGAAAGCATTAATATGCAAAATACAATACGACACGGATCTTAAAATAAAACTATACACAGTCTCATTTTAAGATCCAAGTACTATTACACATGCAGAAAAAAATACAAGTCATACAATGATTACAATCTCTAATGTCATGGGTTCGTAACTATATTAACTCTTTGTTTGTCACTAACTCTTCTATTGGACTTGTGTGTAGAGTCTGTCTTAAAATAATGGCACAGTAAGTGTTAAAGTGTACTACCTTCAGTAAACCTGGTTTAACTTAGTCAACTGATGTATGGAACGCCCCTCCAAACAGCCACACAGTGTCGTTGCTAAGGCGGCTGGAGGAGAATTGGAGTGTGCCATCCATAAACTGATGACAGCCCCCCCCCCCCCCCAACCTTTTGTCATGAAATTGCCCAACTTTACTGTTGTGTCAGCAAATCCACACACAACACACACATACACACGCACACACACACAAGAAATACAAGGAGGAAATATTGAGTGAAATTGAGTGAAGAATTTTAAGCATTTCATCTTCTGTGGTAAAATCGAAAAGGCGTCAGCCCAAACTTATGATGGACCGCTAGAGTATAACATGCCTAAAGAAAATGCCCTAGTGACGCTCCTGTGTACAACATGGACTTATCACTGCAGAAGCGCCATAGATGGGGGGGATGGAGGGAATAATATTTCCCCATTCATAGCCTCTGTTCCGGTTGCCCCCAGTCATGCCATCAGGGGGGCTTTTTATCAAGTGTCTTGTCGGTGATTTTTACCGACAAATTTGCTCTCAGCCAATCAGATGCAAGGATTTCAGTAGCTTCTAACAGTTATTGGAAATTGTCAGTGAGAGAAAGTTTCATGAAACGGGGTCCAGGTGATCCGACATCTGCTCCGGCAACATTTTGTCCTATATAGGCTCTTATTCATCAAGGTTGTGGTTAGGGATGTAAGTGCGTTTTAGGTTAGGTTTAGGGTTAGGGCTAGAGTTAGGTTTAGGGTTAGGGCTAGAGTTAGGCATAGTGTTGGATCCAGGAATGCGATTAGTGTAGGGCAGTGGCGTAATGAGCCAAAAAAAATTTGAGAGGGCTGTGCCAGCAAAGCGTCAGGAACGATTTACATACTATACTCGTATATAATTCCTTTGAATGGGGGGGGGGGGGTACAAAGGGAAGGGATACGGTACACCCCGTCCCTTCCACAAAAAAAAGAAGTCTTTGCACTTTGCTGTACCATGAAAATGTGGCACTTATCTTGCTAAATTTAATATTCTATTTTGCGACGTCGCATAGCGACCGAGTCAGATTTTTTTTTTCTTACATTTAGTAGTTTGAAACTTTGCATTTTCAAGTATAATGAGCAAAGTCTGAGCTTAATATCCATCCTCTTATTTTTTCTCTTATGGGGATAAACAGCTTAGAATCATCTTTAATTTTTAGTGACTTTCATTTTCGGAGAACGATTCCTCTCTGCCTAGGCTATGTAATACCTGTTTATAGATTTTCTTTAAAATAAAATTTAAGTGTATTAACCGAGGTAGCGGAGAGACCGACTGAGAGGATTTTCTATTTTGAATAGTGGAAGTTTGCATTCTAGATCATTTTGGAGCCTGAGGAGTGTGCTGTAGCCTTAACTCATTATTTACTTCCCCTAGTTTCGAAAGAAATTTCATGATAGTGTATGATCCTACTGTAACATGTGTAAAGGGGCTGGTTTGGGTATAAGAGGAAAGTTCCCCTCCTGTAATAAGAAAATTGTGAGAAAACTAGATGCATAATATACATGGAAGGGGAGGTACAAGAAAGTTCTGCGATTTATACGTTCTAAAAGACGTACTACCATGACTACTTTAATCACAAAAATACATTATTTCTAGCCAGGGGTACGTCCAGATATAAACTTTTCTTTTTATCTTTCTTTCTTTCTTCTTTCTCTCTTTTCACCCTTCCTTTTCTTTCTTTCCTTCTCCTTTCTTTTCTTTTGTGTTCCTTTCCTCCTTTTTTTTTTTTGGGGGGGGGGGGGGGGGGGGGCTCATCCCCCAAGCCCCCCACCAGTACGCCAGTGGTGTAGGGGATTGATCGCGGAGTAATGAACCCCGGTCGGCGTAGCCCTGCCCCTCCCCTCCTTGCAGTTATCTGATGTGCAAACGTATACGGACGCATTATTTTCCATTTTGCCTTTCAACATTTTTCCTTGTCCTTAGCTTACCCCTCCCACCCCCCCCCCCCCCCATGCACTCACATTTTACACCAAGGTGCCGCCATTGCTTATGTGGTTGTACCATCAACAAAAAAAAATAGATCTATGCAAAATTTAATAATGGACAACCTTCCGAGTGCAATTTATCAGAAAGCATCAAGCGCCTGGTCTTTCCTCTGCACTCTTATTATTGGTATCAATAAACTCATCAATAAATCAGTAAAGAATCGGTAACCAATCAGCAGTAAAAAGGGAACTCAGTCAGGTGCGACCTCGTTACCTAAGAGATAAATCAATCCCTGCAAAAAATAGTGACAAGGGGGGGGGGGGGGAAGAAACGAAGGAACGAAAAAAATAAAGAGAGAATTCATTTCATAATGCGATCGGGGGGATAATTTATTGCCGTGACACCCTGCTTTGAAAATGTTCGGTAGGCACAAAGTTCTACATAATAGTCATAGGCTGTCTAGGCGAATATAAAAAAGAATTATAACCCTTTATGGGGTTGGGGGAGGGGTTGTTCGTTTGTTTTTCACATTTTGAAATGATGAGATCGGACAACCAGTCTGTTCCTCGTCTCGGCAAACCTGCAAACTTGATGACCGTTGTTATTGTTGTTTACTTTCTTTTTCGAATGTTGGAAAAATTAAGGCTACCTTGTCTCAGAGAACTTTGGTCTGAAATCCCCTCCCCCCTTCCAAAAAAAATGTCTAGCGACGCCACTTATAAAACCCACAAAACAATGTGGTGACATCCTGGAGATGGCAACGCTCTAGTTCACTTATTAATATGATTAAGAGGTGGTACAATCCCAACTATCTCTTTCAATCGCGTTTATGCATGCGCTTCGGACAGGGGCGGCGCCAGGGTATTTTGATAGGAGAGGCAAGACGACCTAAAGATGACGTCATATTTTTTCTCCATTAAATAACAGGGGTAATATAGAGTTATATGTTTAAGACCTCTCTTCTAAATACTCCTCTTTCTTCTTTCTTCCCTTTTCTTCCTCCTCTTCTTCTTTTTTCTTCTTTTTTTTTTCTTTTTTCACTACTTGAAAAATCATAGGGGGGGGCGGTCGCCCCCTCTGCCCCCCCCCCTGTAGCGCCGCCCCTGGCTTCGGAAAACATGATATTAACGTGTTTTTTTTTTTTGCGCACGGGACTGAGAAGAAAGATGTTGAAGCCACTTTCGCACCAATACGTTGATGAGATGTAAATGTTTGAATTCGTGTGTTCGTTACTGGAGGTGTAATCACTACTTTAGCGATGGAATGGGAAACAGACGAATATCTCCTGTGAAATCAAGTATTATCAGAAACTTTTGTCATCCGATTGCTGGTGAGTCGCCTTAAAAATCATTAAAGTTGTTCAAATTTCAACCGTCTTAATGGAATGATTTATCTTTCAGGGGACCTCATGACAGAAAATTAATCTGAAGTTTTAAGAAGAGTAAGATTATCAAGAAAAACAAGCACCAAGTGAAGTATTTATAAATAATTAAATTTTCAAATAAATTACAACTGTTCTTTAAAAGAACGTGGAATAAATATAGACCACCCCAGATGCGGCGCTCCAGGGGAGGGGGGCACAGTGCCCCTACTTTTTCAAGTACCCCCAAAAAGTGATCCATTTTATTCTGAAAAAAATTCCCCTTTTTCCCTGATAAGTGCCCTTTTTTACTACTAAAAGTGCCTCTTTTCCTGTCTAATAAGTACCACTTTCCCCTTCTGATAATTGTCCCTCTTTCTTTTAAATAAGTGAACTTTTTTTTAATGAGTGTCCTTTCCCCTTTCGATAATTTTCCCTTTTTCCCCTTTTTACCTTCTGATAAGTACCCCGTTTCAAATCTAATAGTTGCCCCTTTTCCTCCCTTTTCCTCTCTAATAAGGGCCATTGATGGAATTAGTGTGTGTGTGTGCACCTGTACGGTTGCCCCTCCAAACTTACAGCGCTCTGCGAATTGCTGAATTTTGTGACTTTCGCTGCACCACAAGTTTTCTAGTCTGCAGCAAGTGGTGCAGTTAGGTGGTGGGATCGTTTGGGGCAAGTTTTGAGTGTTTTTTGTTTTGTTTTTGTTTGTTTGTTTGTTTTGTTTTGTTTTTGTTTTTGTTTTTTTCAGCTAAGATCGTACATAACTTGTGATGGAGAAATAATATTGTTGGATCTACTTCTACAAGAACTGTACAGTAACCATATTGGTTTTTACTCCATACAACTAATGCCTGGGTGTGCTACAGACATGAATAACAAAATAATAATGATAATAATAATAATGATAATAATAATAATAATAATAATAATAATAATAATAATAATAATAATGATAACAATAGTAATAATAATAATGATAATATTAATAATAATGATGATGATGATGATAATAATAATAATAATAATAATAATAATAATGATAATATAATAATAATAATAATAATAATAATAATAATAATAATAATATTGATAATAATAATAATAATAATAATAACAACTGCATTTATATTGCGCACGTATCCATCCCAGGGGGTGCTCAAGGCGCCTACAAAGGAGTAGGCCTATTCATCTTTTTCTGGTACTCTTTGCAGCGACTTAAAAACCTAAAACTACACAATGACTTTACAGAAGACTTACTTCTTTTGGCTGGTTAACTCTTCTATTATGTTTGCCCCGTCATGCAAAAATTTCACCTAAATCCCTTATACTGTATGAGATATCCTAACTTTGTCAACCTCTGGTTATATCATAAAACAATGACAAGCGGAACTACAGTACATGCATGAATTACAAAATAAATTCTATGAGTTTAGACCCTATTGTATGTGTTACAAATGACAAGGGTTTACGCACAGAAACTATCAAATGCTGGTCACGTGACTTACCATGTCGTCATTGACCTGAATTTGACAAATTTTCCTGCTCAATCTCAAACTTTGAAGAAAACATGATCACTATCATGCTGGTGTTCCTCAAGGCACGAAATTAGGACCCATATTGTTTTTGATTATGTTTAACGAAGCATGTCAGAATGAAATATTACCGCATTTTGAATATGTTGATGAACTTACACTGATGGAAAATCATTTACTACAAACTCCATCAATAATAATGCAATCTCAGTTGAATGAATTAGTAAACTTGTCTTCTGATAATCACATGAAACTCAATCCAAAAAAATGCAGTGTTATCAGAGTGACATGTTAGAAACCCACCTTTACCTGAAGTATTGTACATCGGGATTCTTCTCTTAAATATTATTGAAACTGTCAAAATACTTGGTGTATATATATTCAGTCGAACTTGAAATGGGATACTCATATTGCAGATATTTTAAAAAGATGTAGCCGAAAATTATATGTGTTTAGAATGGTCAAACAGTATAACCTTCCGATGTCTGATCTCATACAAATTTATGTTGGGTATATTTGTCCAATCTTGGAATATTGTGTACCAGTTTTTGATGGTGGACTTACTATCAAACAGGTAGGAAGTTTAGAGAGGATACAAAAAAGAGTGTGTAAAAAAAGATTTTCTTGGTACAAATTACGTAGACTATGAAAATGCTCTTACAACATGACTGTGAATTAGAATGGTTAGAAACTAGGTGAGAAAAACTATGTATTCAGTTTGCTAGATCTCTATTGAATAAGCCACAATGTAAAAACTGGTTACCAAAAAAGAAAAATGATTTCATTTCTTTAAGACATGTATCAAATTTTGCACAGCTTAAATGCAAAACGGTTCGATTCAGAAAGAGTGCAATACCACATTTCATAGATCTACATCATTCCCAGTAATGTTCATGATATTTGTCCTTAAAATTATATAGAATTGCATTATTATTGTTTTTATAGTCTCTATTTCAGTTTAATTTTCAGCCCAATTTTACTATTCCGATTTGTATTCATGTTTCGTATTCTTCTTTTGTTATGTATATTGTCATTCTTATTTCATATGTTTTTTGTTTTTTTTTTCATCTATGATTAATTTTTATGTATTTTTGCATTGTAAACATGCTAATTTCAGCCCTTGGGCTGCCAATCATGTAATGAATTTTATATGAAATAAACCATTACTTGAACTTGATAGGTGCCCATTTTCCTTCTAATAAGTGCCCCTTTTCCCCTTCTGATAAGTGCCCTTTTTTTAGATCTGATAAGTGTCCCTTTTTCCCATTTATACACGCCCCTTTTCCTACTAATATGTGAAAAATTGCTTGCTCGCTTCACTCGCTCGCACATGAATCATTAGGCCAGTATACATACAACTGCTAATTGGGGAAGCTGAAGCAGTATCCAGAACCACATAAAGATAAAAAATATTAAAGATGAAGAAGATAATGCTCGATAATGTATTAATTAGACTTTAGGGTATTACTAAAGTCACAAAATGGTCCCCTTTTCGCTTTGTGTTCATCCTTTGTAGGTGCCCCATTTCCCCCAAAGTTTCCTTTTTTTTGCTGGTCCCCCCACCCAACTTTGAAAGATGTTCCGTCGCCCTTGGACCATCCATTGCCATCTTTCTTTTTAAACGGAAGCTGTTTTGCTTAACTTGATCTTCCAACATGACATATCAAGCATTCACGCTTGATCTACGCATACTGACATTCAGCCAGGTTTGTTTTCCTTCTTCAAAAAGAATTTATTCACTGAAATTCACTGAAAAGGATTTAAAGAGATGTTTATTTTGAAATTGATTAAGAATTATTTCTTTTTGGGCGGTTTTTGATTGGTTTCATCGCCTGATTAAACTAGGACATGTAGGAAGTGACCATAATGTGATGACAAATCAAATTTCCTTTATTCTTTTTAAGTGGCGACTCAATCAATGTCGATCTGTGAAAATTGTGAAATGAAGGAAATTGAGTTTTAAAAAGAGATCCTTTTATTGTCATCATTTTTCACTGTCGACGCTTCCCCCAAGTACAACTCTGCCTTGTTCACCTTCCACAATAATATTTTCCTAAACAACTCAGTCTTCTTAATCTTCCCTCCTTGTTAAACAAAAAATTGAGGGGGGAAGGCAGCGATCTGCTGGATCAACTCTTTAGAATCAGCTACCACAGCCTCTTAAAGACATCACTTGTAAACTCTTTTCAGTCTTCGCTAAAAACACACTTGTTTACAACAGCATTTGAGTAATTTGACAATCTTACTCATGTAAGGTATATATATCCACATTATATTTGGGTTATTCATGTGTATTTTCTCATTGTATCTTTATCTCAACTTGTTGTTTCTTGATTTCAATGTACTAAAATGTATTAACATTTCCAGCGCGTTGAGCATTTTGTGTGATGGAAATGGCGCTTCTTCAATACTCAATATTATTATTATTATTATTGTTATTATTATTATAATTATTATTATTATTATAATTATCATTATTATTATTATTATCATTATTATTATCATTATTATTATTATTATTATCATTATTATCATTATTATTATTATTATTATTATTATTAATATTATCATCATCATTATCATTATTATTATTATTATCATTATTATTATTATTATTATTGTTGTTGTTGCTGTTGTTGTTGTTGTTGTTAACATATTACTGAAATAAAAATGATGTTAGCATATTATGACAGTTTCTTAGTATATGAATCCATAGGCATTACATGTTAATTAAAGTGAACTTTATAGTGCATATTTTCATGTGATAATTTTGTCATTCCTTCCATTCAACACAATTCGTGGTTCACAAACTTTCGTGAGTTTATTTTTAATATCGAATACACACAATTGCCAACAATACTTCACTCTACATCTATGACAAATCAGACATTGATTAATGTCATTGTGTCGTATATTGGAAATGATATCAGGATGACATTAAAAAAAAAACCGGAAGAAACGAAATTAGCTCCATAAAATAATCAATAATTCAGAGAGTCCGTTTGCTTCAACTGAACCCTTTCTATTTCATTTTTACGCAAAAGACTAAAATATTTCTTTTGGCCTCAGCTATAATTACTAATGGATATGGGTTCCCTAGCTAAGATAAACAAGGGATATTGGCTCTTGTGTTATTTCTGCTCTTACAGTCTTACCTTTTAGGGCAATTTATTCAGAAAACCTTCGGGGCGATCAATAATAAGGTGGATGGATTTCGTTTCAGCAACGATCCTGAAGATATGGTCTGGGAGATGAAGATCATTATATTTGTTTAGAGGTCGACAAAATAAAGAGTCTTACCTAATCAAGGGGTACAACAGAGTGAGGATTATTGTATAGTACATGAATATTTTCATACTTCCCCGATACGGGCAAGTTCGCGTTGATATATGTGGGATTTCATTGTCATTGGGCTACGTCTTCATTGAGGAAGTTATTTCTGATAGTGTCAATTTGTACTGCTTCATTTTTACTAATACAGAGCTCAATAGAGGCGCATTTGGTCATTAATCAGCATGGATATATTTGATAATGTTTTATTATTGTTTCGTTTTTGTATTTTCTAAAAGATTTTACTCTCTTCTATTTTATTCAAAAAATTTGATACACAAAGAAATGTGAAAGTAGTTTTTTTTTCTTCAGTTTTTGTAGACCTATGCTGTCCTCCCCGGAGTTAGTTTGATTTTCGTATCATTGTGATGACCCTGGTTACTGGTTTGTTTATTTCCCCTATAATACAGGCTAAGCTGTTTCGCCGATACTTCGACATTGGGTTGTACGACTCATGCTCCTTCGACAATCTCAACGGTAAAAATTACTCCTTAAAAAGCTACAATTGCCCCTCGACAATTGCTCCGTGACTTTGCTCCTGTGTCAAATGTTCCTGCATCAGTTGCTCCGTCGACAATAATATTGCTCCGCTGACAGTTGTCTCTCTCACTGATATTTTCTAATAGCAGTGCCTTGATGAGAATGAAATAGAGAGTTACGATGGAAACAGCGACACAGCTAGATGAAAATGTGACACTTCGAGAACTCACTTCTGATACGTCAACGATTTCGGAGCCTGAAACTGAGAGTGACGTTTGGAACGTGACCAGTGACACCTGGAACGTGACGAGTGACGCTTGGAAGGTGACGAACGACGTTTGGAACATCACGAATGACGCTGGCCACATAGATATTACAACGGAAGAGTCATTCAATGATAACGGGGTCACCTTGACAACGAGGTCATCAGCTGGAGATTGGGCGTGGTCGCCTGTATCCTGGCAGTGGTGGCAGATTCTGCAATTGATCCTCGCCACAGTCGGCATCATCGGAAACGTCCTGGTGATGCTGGTGCTCTTCCGCCGAAAGCGACGCCGTTATTCCACCGACTCCCTGATCGCCGCGCTGGCCGCCGCCGACTTCACGACGTCGATCTTCGTCGTTCCTCATCCGGCTGCGACGAACCTTCCGGACTCGGCGACGGGTCAGGTCTACTGCAAGATCATCCACTCATCCGTCATCATGTGGATATCCATCTGCGCGTCCATCTTCACCCTGACGACTATCTCTGTCGAGAGGTTGTTGGCAATTCGGTATCCGTTCATATTCCAGCGTATGTTCACGCCTCGACGTAGCACTATCACCCTGGTCATTATCTGGCTCGTAGCCATCGCCATCAACTCGTTCAGCTTCTACATCCACTTTGTTCAGGATGGGACGTGCGTCACCGTTTTCCCGACGGTCGTGTTTCAAAAGACCATCGGCGTAACGCTGTTCCTCGTTGAATATGTCATACCCGTAGTCATCATGCTGACCGCGCACGCTTTGACGATCCACAGCCTCCGCCAGCGAGCAAGCCCACTGACTGCCGGCCAGGAACAACAGAAACACGCTCAGAAGCTTATGAAGGCTCGACATCGCGTCCTTCAGATGCTCTTCGTCGTCGTCATCACCTTCATCATCTGTTGGACACCGGATCAGTTTGGCTTTCTCGTGTTCAATCTGGGTATCATCGACGTCAGCCATCTCTTCGGCCCCCTCTATCGCTGCTTCGTCGTCCTGGCCTTCGCAAACTCCTGCCTTAATCCTATCATCTACGCATCCAGGAACCCACGATTCCGGAAAGCTCTCAGAGACCTCTTCAGTGGTGTTTGCACATCTAGCGGCCAGTCGGTCTTTGCGGGCTTAGATGACAGCAAGGACATGAATACAGGCACAACGGACTTACCAACTAATGATCAATCTCAGCTATAAGTTTAGTTAGTCGAAATGTTGGAATTTACTATGTTCAATTGATGCAGAAAGGAGATATGGATGATATAGAAATAGGTGTGTTTCCTGCCGTCAAAAAATTAACAAGATACACAATGGAAAGGGGATGGCCGGATGGGTGAGGCGAACGAGATACACAGTCATTACTATAATTATGTTTTTAAATCCCTTATTCACTATCATATTTTTATTCTTAATCTGAGATCTGAGTCATCCGACCCTTGTAAATTCAGACAATAATAATTATATTTTTAAAAATCATCTTGGGTTTTTTTTTTTTCCAGTTTAAAGCTTCAGTAAACCAAACTTGGAATTCAACTGAATCTCGAATAAGTCAATTCAATTTTCACTCAGTTCTTGGTAAATTAAATCCATTTTTTTAGACATCTTATCATAAAAGGCTTGTTCTTTGTCAGAAATTATCGACGAGAATGTGAATTGGGTCATAGTAGAAGCAATGTTATCAATTCAGACTTTTTTTTTTGACGTACACAAACCTGGGGTCGTTTCATCAAGTGTCTTGTCGGTGATTTTTACCGACAAATTTGCTCTCAGCTAATCAGATGCTAGGATTTCAGTAGCTTATAACAGTTATTGCGACTTTTTATTGATGACAAGTTTTACGAAACAGGGCCCTGGGACCGACACCAAACCGAACGCTTTTTGGTTATAACAGGAGTAATGTAGCTTTTGCGTTCGGTCTTGTGTCGGTCTGTCGTCGGTCTTGTCAGTGTGACTATATGGTATTACCCATAAGATTTGACCCCTTAAAGGCCAAGTCCACACTAATATCAAGTTGATTTGAATAAATAGAGTAAAATTAAACAAGCATAACAATGGAAATTTTATTGAAATCGGATGTAGAATAAGAAAGTTACGGCATTTTGAAGCTTTGCATTATTTCTTGAAACAGTGATATGCATAGCATGGGCGGTACACTTAATGAGTGAACCGATGGTGTCACACACACACTCACTTTTCCTTATGTATTTTAGATATCACTGTGACATCAGTGGTTCAGTCGCAATAACTGTTATAAGCTACTGAAATCCTAGCATCTGATTAGCTGAGAGCAAATTTGCCGGTAAAAATCACATATGACCATTATCATAATATTAAAAAAAATATTCTCCGCAATTTCAGAATTTCAAGCAACATTATTCATCTGTTTTTTAGGAAAAATTAGGGAAACAAAACGACAATTATGCGTGTGTTTTGGTTGTTACAAAATGGCACCGGTAAGAAAATTATGATTTTCTAAATATAAGGAACATCTTTCACTGTCAACATTCGCAAGACGGATGCATTGTGGACCATGGGTGTTTGTTGGCAGGCTACACTCTGGACCGACTCACATATCGAATTAAGCTGTTTTAATATAGCCATTTTATAGGCCTCCTCGGGCTTCAGGTTCCATCGCTCGAAGCAATGGATCACAATATTGTTAGCGAAGGTCTCGTTAACAATGATATTGTAGAAATAATTAATGCCTTCATTAGGACGCGCATTAACCTTTAATGATGCTTTAGTTGGGAAAACAAGCGATATAGCCTTCTATATAAGGGCCAGTATAACCTCCGGATTTTTATCAATTTATGCGTAAATTTGCAAGGACAGGGAATACTTCAAGTATTAATAATTTCATAATCACCATCACGTATTTTCGAAATTGTTATTTTGTGGGGATGAAATATGAATCATTGATGAGAAAAGCTAAAAGTTACTGAGCTATAATAAATTTTCCTAAATAACAGTGGCGGATTTAGGGGGGTCCATTTACGGCCCGTGCCCCCCCCCCACCCCCATGCACACTCTTTGAACTCATAACTTTTTCTTATCAGAGAATTTTGAACAGTAAAGAGAGGCAAAAATGTGTGATAACATTCTCTCCCCCCCCCTTTTTTTTTGCTTGTTAGAAAATTTGCCCCCCCCCCCTTTACAAAATCCTGGATTCGCCCCTGCTAAAGGGATTACAAACTTCGACTGAAATCTTAAATCCTTGATCATTTGGTAATGCATTTTGTTACTGCATTATATCGTGTTGAAACAAATATTACTTTATTAACAATGAATTAAAAATTAACGAATAAAAAGGCAACAAATACGCACTTGTTATTTTCTCTGTGTGCAATCCTTAAAGCCCATCACACAATATACGATCGACCGCGATCCGATTTTGGAAAAAAAAAAAAAATCTACCTGATTCAAGTTCTGAACAATAACATGAATACTAAACTTAGGATTTTGGTGCGCTGTCGGCCTTATAAACGGAAGAAGGGCCAAATCAGTTTCAAATCGTAGGCAATCGTAGGACTGCTCCGACGTCACTACGACTCGCAGCGTCTACTTGTGTTGTATTTTTTGATGTCCGACCTGGTGTTGTTCATTCGTGTGTAGAGTGTGGTGGTGGTTTTACCCACGTATTGTTTTTTACATCTTTTACATGTGATGAGGTATACTACGTAATTGGATTTGCAGTGAATATGTTGGTTGATGAGAAATTTTTGTCCGGTGATTGTACTTACAAAGTGATCTGTTTCGTTGATGAATGGACAAATGCAACATTTACGCGCGTCGCATTTAGTGGAGCCTAAGTGTTGGAGGCGGTCAGGGGTTGGTGTGTGAGGGATCCGAGATGTTACGAGTAAGTCTCTCAAGGATCTGCAGCGACGGAAGGATAGGAGTGGTGGATCTGGGAAAAGTTTCTTCATTTCTTTGTTTTGGTGAAGGACTGGGAGATGCTTTTGAACGATTTTTGATAGTTTTCTTAGATTGGGATGGTACGTTAGGACAAATGGGGTTCGTGATGTCTTACTTTTCTTTTGGTATGTTAACAGTTCTGAGCGGGGTACGAGTTTGCCTTTATCTACAGCTTTCTCGACAAGGTTCTTATCATATTGGCGGTTCGTTAAGTGTGTCTTTAGTTGTGAGAGGGCTGAGTTTGAGTTTTCTTCTTCGGAACAAATACGGCGGATTCGAAGTGTTTGGCTGTATGGGATTCCGGAAAAGGTGTGGGGTGGGTGACATGATTGTGGGATAAGGTATGCATGGCTATCCGTGGGTTTAGTGTAGAGGGAGGTGTGGAGTTCATGATCTTTAACGTAAAGTAGAGTGTCTAAAAACGGGACCTGATGTTGGGATGACTCGAAAGTAAATTTTATCGTAGGGTGAAAGGAATTTGCATAGTTAATGAAATCTTGTAGGGATTCATGGTTTCCAGTCCATAGAAAGTTCACATCATCTATATATCTGCGCCAAGACTGGCGTAGTGGTTTTAGGGGGGATGCTTCTAGTAGTCTGTTTTCTAGGTCGGTCATGAAAATGTTCGCATAAGAGGGGGCCACAGGGGTACCCATAGCTGTTCCTTCTACTTGGAGGTAAAATTTGTCATTAAACTGAAAACTGTTGAGTTTTAGGACAAGTTCCAGTAGACGAACTAACTGATGTGTGGGAGGGTTTTGTGTGGTACGGGCATCGAGAGCCTTGGAGCAAGTGATTAGGCCTTCGTTGTGAGGTATGTTGGTGTATAATGATGAAACATCTGCGGAAACTAGAATGGTGTTGTCTGGTAGGGGACCCTCGTCATTGATTCTTGTTACGTGACGGAGGAAATCGGTGGTATCTTGGATGTATGATCTACTCTGTGCCACAAGAGGGCGCAGCATAGTATCAAGAAGTTTGGAAACTTGAACAGTAGGGCAGCTGCAGCCAGATACTATAGGGCGACCTGGATTTCCTACTTTGTGGATTTTGGGTAGAAAATACATTTGAGGACAAGAGGGTTTGGGAAGGATTAGTTTCTTTTTTATATCTGCTTGAAGGTCTGTTTCAAGAATAGCTGATTTTATCACTTTAACTTGGTCACTGGTGGGGTCACTTGGTTTCACTTCGTACGTGTGTGTATTTAGTTGTCTTAATCCTTCTGCTAAATAGTCGTCTCTATTTTGAATCACTACCGCTGAACCTTTGTCTGCCGGTTTTATTATCACATCATGATTGCTGCGCAAGTTTTTAAGTGCCCCTCTTTCTGTTTTGGTTAGGTTGTCTTTGTGGCGAGCATTAATGAGGGGTTCTAAAGAGGCTTCGATAGTGTCAAGATAGAGGGCCAGTGTTGGCGGGGGTGTGAAGTGGGGCATCCACACGCTCTTGACATTGAGACCTTTTTTAAGTCTGTCTAATATGTCATTATTCGTCGGGGTTTCTTTGTTAGTCGGGTTTGCAGGTCCCTGCGTAGAGGTAGATAAAGGTTCTGATCGGTTTAGATTAGCTTCATCATTGTGACTTTGTCCGTTCTTTGAGTGGAAGTAGCTTTTCAAGATCATACGTCGTTTGAATGCACGAAAGTCACTCTGGAGCTTCAAAGGGTCGATTCTAGGAGGACATGGGCAAAAGCCAAGACCTTTAGATAATAGACTCTTTTCACCTTGTGTGAGAGAATGGCTGGACAAGTTAACAATGAGTTTGTTTTCAGTTTCATTATTTTCTTGATCAACGTGTGTTAGTATTGTGTTAGCATTGTTAGCTATATCCCTTGACATTTCTTTTCTTCGCTTTACATACATTCTATGGTTGTATCTACGGTTATTACCTTTGAGTTTACAGTGACACATGCGTTTAATCTGACTCGTAGCAGCATGATTTTGGGGTGTCATAGGATTGGCGTCTGCATCATTTATTGTTCTTTTTGTACATACAAATGCATTGCTATCTCGCTCTAATTTACGTGATTTAGAGCGTATCAGTGATGACCTTAAAATACTAACATTTCTATTGATAGAGTTCAGAAAAGTGTAGTATTCTTCTGGTGTACATAATCTATACAGGTTGTTTTTCAACACGTAGATCTCACTTTTGAGTCTTTCAATGTTATCTATGGCACCTTGAAGACTTATATCTCGCAGTAAAGCCGATGTTTCTGCTAGTGTATCGTTCCACGTTGTCGTTAATTCATTGATTAAGTTCATTTCACATGCTTTCTTGATGTGTAAACCTTTAGGTACAATGTTCGCTTCTCTATATTTAGAGAGGAATTCCCGATGGGGATAGTATTTCATCAGTGAAGTGTACTTACGGTCTAGTTGAGTTAGGACGTGCTTTCGGTCGTGGTTTTGTTGTGTGTGTTGCTGTGGTGATCGGTTCTCGCACGTTGTTCGTAGACGTGGTAGAAGGTGCCGAAGGTGCCGATCTTGTTGAGCATGTTGATCTGGTGATTGATTCTGTCGTCGTTGTTGTTGTTGTCGTTTCTCTTGTTGTTGTTGTCGTTGCTCTTGTTGCTGCTGTTGTTGTCGTTGCTCTTGTTGCTGCTGTTGTTGCTGTTGCTGTTGTTGCTGTTGTTGTTGTCCATCTTGTTGGTGACGATGGTGATGATGTAATGGAAACCGCTGGGCCTCTGATGACCCAAGATGGTAGCAGTTGCCATTGTGTGTGTTGTTGTTGATGAGTGACTTGCCATCCATGCCGACCGGGATCAGAAGAAGATGCAACATCCACAAGGAGAGGGCGTATATAGCGAGAGAGGTGTGGATGTGTGTACCAATCGGTTGAACCATGTTAAATTTAGATATGTGAAGAGAGAATATAATGGTACAGAATGAAGCAGGTCACTCGGTGTATTTGCAAGCTTTCGGCTCCTGGCCTTCTTCAAGTTTATTTGCTAAATCAAACAGAATGAAACAAATAATAATAATAAGCAACTTAACAAAACTAAAGACAACAGAACAGAACTATCATAAATCTGGCAACATAAATCAACAGGAATAATTATAAGTGAAATTGAAAAGATGTTACTTGCCAAAACAAAACTAAAGACAACAGAACAGAATTGTTATAAAGCTGGCAACATAAATCAACAGGAGTAAGTGAAATTGAAAAGATGTTATACTCGGCAGGAGTAAGTGAAATAACGAAAATGGAACTCAATAAAAACAAAAGTAAGCAAAGTAAACAATTACCTGACTTTTAAGGTCGAAGCAAATGTATATGTACTCTCGTGTGTAATGGGTAGGTGTTCTGTGCAATAATCGTTACATGTAATACGGACGTCATGTAGAGGGCGTTTACTACACAAGTAAATAAATGGGTGCGTCCGACCGGAACAATGTAAAAAGGGGGGAAGGGGGGCATAGTGAAGTTCCAGCGTTGAGGGGATGATTAGGCAAGACAATTTGGCTTTAAGACGATTAATTTGGTTTTTACTCTCTATGTGCGTGGAATCGCCACGTCAACTGCGTGCGTGTCGTAAGGAGATATGGATAAAAGTATATGACAAAGAAGTGTAACAAATAGGTTTATAATAAATGCATGCGAACATGTACATGCATAGTGCCCGTATACTGGTGTAAAGATATATGTATATTCTCACATGCATTTGCACCTTCACCTGCGATATACGTACGGAATATGTACACGTGCATATACTTGTACATTTGTATAATTAGATCATGTGGTAACATATCATAAATAAGTATATATTGACGCACACAAATATGTTCACATGATTATACATGAGTATACTGTGTATGATTCTACCTACATACTTGTCTACGCAAATTGTGTACCTGATCATACATGAAGGCAATTTCATTGTAATATGTGCCTACCTCTGAAGAAGGTGTATGATAATTGTGAGTGAGGAAGGGAGGAGCAAGCGAGACAGAGAGAGGGAGAGAGAGAGAGAGATGAGGAGTAATTATCAAGTTAAGGGAAAGAGGTAGGGAGAGGCGGGGGGGGGGGCGAGATTATAATCGCCAGAAAAAGACAGAAACATGAAAAACAAAGTAGGTTGTATGTATTCGGTTTATTCATCTACATTGATTCCGTTGGGGGTGAGGGTTTTCAGTTTGATAATCCAGAAGGATTCCCTTTTGAGTATGACTGATGCATCTTTATTTCGGATTAGTTCTATACCCGTGACTTGCATGTCTTCAATAGTGTGGTTGTCTTTGTTGAAGTGAGCGGCAATGGGAATATCTTTGCGTCTACTTGTGTTGTATTTTTTGATGTCCGACCTGGTGTTGTTCATTCGTGTGTAGAGTGTGGTGGTGGTTTTACCCACGTATATATACAGCTCGGGAAAAAATTATTAGACCAAGCTCTTTTCCATAAGGATTTCAGTGTTGTGAAAGTTATATTGCTCATTTAACTTCTCTAATCATCTTAATTGTTACTTACATCAATGAAAAACATATCAAGACAAGTTTACCTTCCTATTCTGTGTTTTTCTTTCCTTCTTCCACATAAATATAATTATCAGTGAGCTTTATTTATGTTTTTAAGCTTTGCAAATGATAATTACTAGCAACAGTATCTGTTCCTTAAAGCTGCATTTGGCTAACAATTCAGGTTTCCCCCTATTTTCAATATTTTGTGTTTCTACCGGACCTAGAATCAGCTTATTGTCTTATTTTCCATCAATATTAATGGCATACCCTTTGTTCTTAATAGTGGCAGCCAATTTGCCTTGGCATGCTCTCCAGTAGAAGTGGCATTTCCCCCATTGGCATTACTACCAATTCTTGCTTTAAGAATTGAAAGGGTTGAACTTCTCTCTTAATGGCTGGCTTGTGTTCCTGCATCCTGTCTTTGAATACATTTCAAAGATTCTCAGTTGGGTTAAAATCAGGTGATTAGGATGCCAACCGAATTCTTCCTGCTTTTTGTTTTACAAATTACATGAATTAAATTATACAGAAGCATTAAATTTGTGCATTCTTTTGTAGCAGTGACCTGCTATTTTAGCTTAATGTTCAGTACTCAATGGCATTTATTCTTAGATGTTTTTATTTCTTCAAGCAAAGCTTATAGTATTCACAAACCAGGTTTTCATTCAGAAGTGAGAATTGCATATGATCCTATAATTTTTTTTGCAAGTAGCCAAGAAGTAGAAAACATGCCCAAATCAAAAGAACTTGATGAAGGAAAGAAGGCCTCCATCCTCGTTCTGCTAAAGGAGGGTTTCACGGAGAGAGAAGTTGCCACAAAGCTCAGTGTTTCTAAAACTGCGGTGCATTACATCAAACAGAAACACAAACGGTTTGGAACTACCAAATTGCAGCCTGGAAGGGGAAGGAAACGTCTGTCCTCCAAGCGAGACGATCGAAGTCTTATCCGCTCCTGTCTACAAAATCGACGATTCACGTCTAGTGACCTGCAGAAGGACTGGGAATCGACATCAAACCTTGTTTGCTCCTCTCGGACAATTCGCAACAGGCTTAGAGAAGCTGGGATAAAGTCCTACCGAGCGAAAAAGAAGCCCTTCATCAACGAGAGACAGAGGAATAAGAGACTGGAGTTTGCAAGGATGCACAAAGACTGGAAGGCTGAAGACTGGGCTAAAGTCATCTTCAGCGATGAGTCGAACTTCCAGTTACTACCAACTCCGGGTCGTTTGATGGTCTGGAGAAAACCAGGAGAGGCCTACAAACCTGAATGTCTTGCTTCAACAGTCAAACATGGCGGAGGATCTGTAATGATATGGGCTGTTTCAGCATGGCTGGCACTGGACGGATTCGACTGTGTGAAGGACGCATGAATCAGAAGACCTACAAAGAGGTTCTTGAGGAGGACCTTCTCCCATCTGCTAAGAAACTGTATCCAGACAACAATGACTACTGTATCCAGACAACAATGACTGGATTTTCCAGCAAGACAATGCTCCTTGTCACACTGCCAAGTCTGTCACAACATGGATGGAGAAGATGAACATCCGCACCATGTCCTGGCCAGCGCAGTCACCCGATCTCAATCCAATTGAGAATCTCTGGAACAACATCAAAGAAAAGATGCGTGAGCACAAGCCAGCCAACAAGAAGGAACTCTTTCATTTCTTAAAGCAAGAATGGGCTGAAGTGACAATGGAGAAATGTCAGCATCTCATAGAGAGTATGCCAAGGCGAATGGCTGCCACTATCAAGAACAAAGGGTATGCTACTAAATACTGACTGGCTGAATAAAAATACCACAAAAACCCAAGTGCAAGCCCACGAGAAACACATAATATTTAGAATAGGAGAAAGTTTGTATCATTTGATAGCAGGTTGAGCCACATTATTTTACAAGAAATGTATTTTTACCATGTCCTATTGAACTGAATTTATTTTTGTTGAGTAGATCTATATCATTTATGTTATTACTAAGAAATATGTTAATACATTATTATATTTTGTGTCATTTATGTAAAAGAAGGAAATAAAAACACACAGAATATGAAGGTAAACTTGTCTTGATATGTGTTTCATTGATGTAAGTAACAATTAAGTTGATTAGAAAAGTTACATGAGCAATATGACTTTCACAACAAGGAAATCCTTATGGAAAAGAGCTTGGTCTAATAATTTTTTCCCGAGCTGTATATATATATATGTATGTATGTATAAACAATTGTAAGGAAATACATATACATCAGCTTTGGCAACTCTCGTGAAAATAATCATATATGTGAGAAATGAAAATGAGAGAATAATGGTTGCGTAGCTTAAATCAAAGTTCCCCAGAGCTGTCCTGCCTTTTTGAATTTTTTCCTCAAATACATTATTCGTCGTAGTGCTACAGTGCAGTTTGATCTTTGCGAAATACTTTTTTTTTTGTGGTCATGAAGAACAAGAGTTATATAGACCATTGATTTTCAACCAGTGTAGTGTTTCAACCACTTGAAACGTATTTTCGCGATAATAACTTGAAACGTATTTTCACGATAATAATCGATATCTTTACTGCATAAAATACCTTTAACGATTGTTCTTTCTTTTTTATATACATCATCTTTGTCAAATATAATGGTCACAGATTTTACGACCGTCAACATCAATTTGCACGGGCTTTTCATTCGAAAGGGAGATTCTTCAACCATAAAACAGCTTTGTGATATCTAAAATGATCACCTTGGGCGATTGTTATTGCACTGCTATCGGAGGCATCGTTAGTATTTGTGGCAGCACTGTTCATTTTAATGCTTCAATTCAAAAGGAAGAAAGGAGGAAGCTATATTAAAAAAAAATATATATATTGTGTTGAGGCTTTGTCCATTTGATTGATGACTTTCAAGGACAAGGAACTGAATAGATGCCTCCCATCTTTCAGTTTCTAATGTAGGATACGGAGCTACTTTATTCATTTCCAGCATTTTTTGTTTCAGAGTTCTCTTTCCAGCTTTACAGCACATTTTGTCACTCCACCCCCCCCCCCCCCCCCCTCTCTCTCTCTCTCTCTCTCTCTCTCTCTCTCTCTCATACTAAGTGAGATAACAGACTTCATACGCTGGAACGTCATGCATTACTTTCATGGAATGGCACGGTATAGATACCTTTGTTCTACATGTTCTATTACACATTCGACCGAGTAACATAAAAATAAACATTCAAGTAAAAAATCACTTTTGATATTTCCTGTGAACGGGTAACATAAAATGAACACACACGTTAAAATAGTATCACCGTGGTATTTCCTGTTACCAACAGCCGGCCTTCACGGAGCAATTAAGAAGTATTCCTTCTTTTACATTTTTATGCCGGTATAAGGAAGGAATGTATATATGGATCGTCAATTCTTACAGGGTTTTGCTCAACAAAGGACTGATTACATCTAAGAAAACATTTTTTATAAAACAGTCTGAATGCACATATTTTTAATGAAACACATTACAAAATCAGAATAAATGTCAGTTCCTGTTTACGGGAGACGGAGACACATTATCTAATTTATATTTATCCCGTGTATTTATTCCAAATCCCCAGTGACAATTTTAGAAGTCTGCGGGGATGACTGGCCTTTAATTTTTTGTAATTGCCATTTTCAAAAATTTTAATGTCAAGTTATTCGTCTTCGAGCCGGCACGGTAAAATTTGTCTACCTCCAACTCGTTTATTACTATTTCCCTGCTGATCTTGTATCAGTTTACATAATTATACACCCAATACAATTAATATTTTAGTTTAACGCACAATTGGGTTTCATTTAGTTTAATATTCACCCCCTCCCGGTTGACCAACCCTCTTCCTTTATTTCATCTATATCTTTTTGCCACGACGATCTACACATACAGGCGTACATTGTACACTCCATCATGTATTATATATGTAATACTACAAGTAAACATATTGTTTTATAACACGTTTGTTTTCCAGAGACAACTGCAGCTACACATCTTTTGAGATCCGGACTCACTACGCCCTCAAATATTCTTCTGGGGCTCGTCATTTTCCTCTTCAAAATAATGGCTTCGTTTGCCTGTGTAATAGAGCATTGATTAACGTAATCAGTACTTTTCACTCCGTGGGTGTTTGTCCAGTCAGAAACAAATTTCCAGGATAATGGCCAGTGATTTCTCAATCCGATTACATTTAGGGCTACTGGAAGAATGCAGTTTGGAGCTTTAACCCATAGCAGCTCAAAATGTATCCTTTTATTGACGCTATGTTTCCATCTTTTGATCCAGAATGTTCTGAATTGCAAATTATACATGATCAGAAAGTGGAAAAAAAGGTCTGGCAAATAGGGGTCCGTTTCTCTTGCAACTATACATTGCGCCGTTCATCAATAAGAGCGATTTAATCGAAAATAATCATTAACCCTTTTAAGACAATTGACCACATTTTGTGGTTTGGCTCAACAACTTTTTATTCAGAGCTCTAGAAAATATACCAGATGCATGAGTAGAAAGAGCAAAAATTTCTGCACACACTAATGAATTTTTGTTTCATGACCATATTGCGTTCGATGCCAGGGATTTTTAAAACAAGAATAAGCTTTAAAATCCTTAAGTGGCAACACAATGAGAGCTTCAAAATCATTGTATTTCATCAAAATTGGCAATTTTTTCAACTTTTGGAAAAAATCTTTAACCATGTGTATTGTTTTCAAAAACATTACACCTCATTAGAACCATGTAGCACTAAAAGAAAAATATTATTGTTGCCAATTTGAAGAACAAAATGTGATTAATTTAGCCCTAAAATAATTCCTGTCCTGAAAGGGTTAACGTCTCTAAATTAGCACTTTCTTGTTGGTTCGCATTGGTTCATATCTTAAACTATAAAAGAATGGAAAATACAAATAATCGGTGCCAATTTGAGGAGGAAATTTTTATTTATTTAGACTTTTTGAAAAAAAACTCTGACCTGCTACAGGTTAAAAAAAAGCCCGGAAATACACAAATCCATGACGTATAATAAATCTTAGAATAGAAAATAGGTATGTAAGTAACTTGTCATCTAGACTCAGTGGCGGATCCATATTTTTTGATGGGGGCACAGGTATGTGTCCAATATCTCTGCCAAGCAAAACTGAACAAAAACAAAAACAAAGCATAGAAGAAATAAAAGGAAGAGAGAGAGAGAGAGAGAGAGAGAAAGAGACTTATTTTCTAGGTGAAAGCAATTTTGCCGAGGGTGGGGGGGGGGGGGGGGGGGAGGGGGTTACACGCATGTACTAAGTATAGACAATTTTTGGCCGGGGAAAGCACGCCCCTGTGCTACCTCCTTGATCCGCCACCGAAACAGGTAGATAAACAAAACTAAAGGACTGGTCAGACCTAACCGATGACGTCAGACCTAACCGACGATAACGTTAACGATAACGATATTATTATTATAGGTCCACCCTATAACATTCACGAGCATAGTCACATGTACACACAACACAGTAGGGTGGAACTTTAATTGAAAAATATTGTTATTGTTATCATGGGTTAGGTCTGACAAGTGCTTAATGTCTTAATTGAAGACATTAATCTTTTTTTTTACCACTCCTCGATTTCACGCAAGCCACTATTCTTTTAAAGATTTACAGAGAGCGACCTCATTGCCGGCATAATTATGAAATCAATTTTCTGGACGTCACTGACCTCTCTTTAGTTTGACGTGATTGAGTGTTTTGAGTCCACGAAATGTACCTTTTCTCCCCGTCATTATTACCCCAGCTTTCAGACAAATTAATGAATTATCAATAGGTTATCCGAGTAATGATACATCATAAATTATAATATCGTTCAGTGGTTCTACCCAAATAAACAGTCTCCTTGCCGCCTCCAAAACTATAACACATTACAGCAGCAACCAAGAGTATAATAGTCATTAAGAGAATCGTTGAACATCCTCGACGAGTTGATGAACCCTTCCCCAGAGGGCGTCTCGTCGCTTCTTGGCCAGTTGATGTCCATCTCCTCGGTAAATAAACCAGAAACCTCGACCATACTGTGTTCCTGGGTAGCCGGAATCAAACTGTGAATCCTGGCACACTCCTTGCACATGGCAATCCGGCACTCTGGACAAAACGACACCACTCCTGCAGGCTTGTCTCGGGGACACGTCCCGCAGAAGTCCAATCCGGGTTTCCCTTTCGCCTCGTGGACGTCCACAATCCGCAGGAGGCGATTCAGTCGGAAGTCCTGTTGCAGCCCGGCGACACCCAACGCCGAGAGGGCGGTTTTCTGTCGACACAGTGGGCATTGGACATGGCTTGCAGGTAAAGGGTTTGGACGCTTTACAATCTTCTCCAAGCATTTCCGACAAAAGCTGTGATGACACTCTAGAACTCGCGGATCCTGGTACCTCCTGTAGCATATCGCGCATTCCAGTTCTTCGGAAATAGTCTTGTGGAGATTCATTTCCTTTAGGACCTATATTGTTTACTCTCCATAGCCTACATACCGAGTAGAAATGGGTGTTTGTGAATCTGGTTGTTGTTACCAAGCAAACAGTAAAACACCCTTTGCCCTCTTTGACACAGTAGAGGCTTACCTAAGTAGTTAGTTTGTATACATGCACTCTCTTTGCCTATTAAAGCATGCATGTAGTTTCAATTTTGCAACCTTTCAATGTTGCAACCGAAACTGTCAACTGCAGTGCATGCCTCCAGACGATAATGAAAGTGCTTGGAAGCCGGAAGTAAATCCAAATCACATCCCTTCCGGTTTCAGTGGGTTTAGCAGCCAAGCTAGGTTTACTGAAAACTTTCATGCATTTTGTTTCATTCTATACTTTGTCCATATGAAAAAAAAACCCTCCAAGATAATTCAAAAGTATTGGGTAAGTAGGGTGAACTGTAAAAAGTCGACGACTGTCGGCGGTACATAAAAGCAAACTTATTACTCTATACATTCCTATTGCAATTGATAAAGCATTTCATTACAAAATACAGTGCATTATGAGTTTATGTCAAGTAAAGGAATTAACTCATGCTGGCAGCGGTAACCATAGTAACTGCATTGGGGGAGGGTTTCAATGTACATTGAATACCTGAATTTGATTATTTCTAGAAAGCACCGCCCATTGAAAAAGAATCACAGAAAAATTTTCCAAATTGTCATCATCATATTATTGAAAAGGTTCCCCGACAAAAAGTTCACATTCAATCTTAATGCATTTCCGATTTCATATTGATTTATACAAAAAAGTGTGTGAGAGAGATATAAAATAAAAAAAGGACTTCAGTGCATGTACTGTTTCATGTGAGGCATAATTCAGTCATTATCTCCATCCTTCCTTAAATGTCCCTTTAAAATTGGTCGAAAAAAAATATTTTGTAATGTCTTTGAAATTACTTCTCTAGTATTAAAAGGAAATTTCTCTTACTCAACGTTGATCATTTTTTTTTCTTCACAAAACTTTCAGGGATGATGCCCTTTCCAATATTCTAAGATAAAAAAAAATACAATTCAAGTGCTTTCGTGACTAGGTCAAACAATTGTAAAGAAATCTTTCTAGACGCTTTATCAGCGCTTAAAAAGAACCCTTTTAAAGGTCGTTATAGTGGAACTATATGCTATAACCCAAAAAAAAGAAAAAAAAAACCTTTTCATTTTAATACGAAAGCAATTTCTGTAGGTAAGCCTTTAAAAAATGAACATATTTCTGTCCTCAGTTTCTGCTCTTTCTGTCTCCTTCTACTTATTTTGACGCTCTCTTGCTCCCCTCTCTCATTCTCTCTTTCTCTCTACTGAAAAAGAGAATGCGATAGTTAGAGAATAGAAAGGAGGAAGAGTGTAAGTAGGAACGTAGAGGTGACAAAGATACACGGGAGAGAAACATAGAGACATAGAAGAAACGGGAGAGAGAGAGAAAGATAACGAGGGAGAGGAGGGAGAGAGAAAGAGAGAAAGAGAAGCAGGGAGAGAGAAAGAGGGAGAGATAAAGAGAAAGAGGAGAGAAAGAGGAGGGAGAGAGAGGAGAGAAAGAGAAGGGAGAGAGAAAGAGGAGGGAGAGAGAGGAGAGAAAGAGAAGAAGGGAGAGAGAAAGAGGAGGGAGGAGAGAGAAAGAGGAGGGAGAGAGAAAGAGGAGGGAGAGAGAAAGAGGAGGGAGAGAGAAAGAGGAAAGAGAGAGAGAAAGAGGAGGGATGGAGAAAGAGGAGGGAGAGAGAAAGAGGAGGGAGAGAGAAAGAGGGAGGGAGAGAGAAAGAGAAGGAGGGAGAGAGAAAGAGAAGGGGGAACGGGCAGACAGAGAATACATGAGACAGAGACAGAGGATAGAGATTAATATACATATGAATATACTCAAAATGAACACGACATGTTTGAATATAGTCTTTATTATAATCATTTACACAATATTTTTACCGCATGTGATCTATGTATTAAAATGTGTAATTACATTCCATAAAATTCCAACGGCATATAAAAATATGTTGTAGTAGTGTTCGTGAGTAATCTACTCCTTTGGGTTAAGATTTCAACGATTTTTAACGAACAATGACAAACCAAATGTTCATTTTCATATAATAAAATTAAACATTGTAACCTTTCCGTCAATCAGGCGGCAGATTTCTCGTAGGACATGCTGTCTCTATAAAGTGTCAAAGCAAATAAGTCCTGTTAAAGTTATACTGGCACTATGTCCAGTGGGCATTGAGTACGGGCAATGAGATGGCGCTGAGATCATGGGGAGGGGGGGGGGGGGGGGCGTCACTAAGTAGATGAAATGCGAATAGAGTCACTGGTTAAGAGAGGTATGTAGGAGAGGATGATATTATCTTCTTTTTACGTTGTCTTCTATCTCTCACTTTCTTTATCTCTCTCTGTGCCCCACCCATTTCCCTTGAGGGGGGGGGGGGGTACGTGACCCTTGAAATGCGAATAAATAAGGCCATTGGATAGGGAAAGGATGAAAAAAAAAAAAAAAAAACTACTTTCGAAAAATAAACTCAAAGGCAATTTCAAAGGCCTATTGTACTGCCCATAGAAATCAGGTTCAGATTACGTAATAAGCCATTGTAATGTTCGCACATTTCTAAAGGTGATAGACAGGGCTATTGAAATTGCCTTCAGTTGATTTTTCGAAAGTAGTTTTTATCGTGTTAAAGAATGTCCTATTGTCTTCTTTTTATGATACCTTCCACCTACCCCTTTCTTTCTGCATTTCTACCCCCTTCTTTCCAAATGCATATAGGGTGGGGCACGTGCCGCCCCCTGTACTCCACGTAGCTACGCCACTGACTTTGTCACAGTAATTGCAGCCACAATAAAAACCGATGAAAAAAAAGCGCCACGCGTATTCTTCTATTCTTTTATCACCGTGGCAAAACCTAAATCAGGTTAATGTACATATATTATAAACCTGCTAGAGCTATGACATTGATAACTAATTAGTTTTGTGTCACTCGACTTACTCATAATGTGACCTCAACTCAACCTGATTAATTTCTCGACGTCGTCTATATCAATAAATAATGGAAACTAATACCAAAGGGATTCCCAATCTTTCGAAAAACAAACCAGTGTTGAAAAAGGAAAGTCCAAGCTATTTTGTCCAAATCCGTTACCGATCACATCTAAAATTTGAATGTATCCGGTGATTGCATAAAGTTGATAGCCTTACTCCAGCTGGGATCAGACAAACATATTAATTCAAATTATAATTTTGATGTCGATATAATTATGTTTATAATAACATAATACTTCGTAAGGTATGGAACATCAGAATAATGACCAAATATCTTGGACTTGCCGCAACTCAGTCTGCTAGATCAATGTTGTTTTCAATGTGGGTAAGCAAGATAATAATACTACTAATAATATTCTGCTTTTATATAGCGCCTAATACATCGGCGATGTCTCTAAGCGCTTTACAGATATATTATTACCCCAGTCATCGGATTCTGGCCTACCCGCACAAAATGTATGCACATTCTCCACTCCCTGGGGAGTATTCCAGCAATGGGCCGTGGCGCTCACATTGCTATTAAAGCAAACGACATTTACTTTCGCATCCTACCGGGTACCCATTTAACACCTGGGTGGAGAGAGGCAAATGTAGATTAACGTCTTGCCAAAGGACGCTAGTGCTGTGGTGGGATTCGAACCCCGGGCCTCGTGGTTCACAGTCCGGGGACTTATCCACTGATCCACAACACCTCTGCAGATTATACAGATATGACAAAGTTATTCAATTAATCTGAAAATACTCCTCCAGTTAGAGTGGTACCTACAAGAATTCGTACCACGAAAAGAAAATAATTCCATCACACGTATCATAATTATTCCCACTTGAAACATACACTAATTTCCTCTTTAAAATTGCTTTAAAATTTCAGAGACTTTTTGCCTCACATCCTAAGAAATAATAATAAAGATTTACACTAATTTCAGGGCCAAGTAAAAATGTTAAATAGTATTATAAGACTACTCTCCAAAGATATATATTTTTGCTCTTGATAGACAATGTAAGAGCGCTTTAAAAATAAATCAATGTACGTGTAGATAATTGGGCAATGCAAGGAAACAAAACCAACCAACATAGTACTAAATGCTCTAGCGCAGATAAGTCGATACTTTCATTTTCTATGCTTCATTTTCATACTTCAAGCTTTTGATCTTTTAATGTGTATTCCTGTCATCTAACACAATACATGGCGATTATAAATGTCAATTTACTTCAAACAGCTAGGTGACATGAATAGAGCCTTTTACGTATCACAGTGGATTTCATATACAATGGCTATCAGGGGAGCTTTCATCAAGCGTTTTGTCAGTGATTTTTACTGACAAATTTGCTCTCAGCCAATCAGATGCGAGGATTTCAGTAGCTTATAACAGTTGTCGGTAAAAATCACTGACAAAACGCTTGATGAAACGCTCCCCTGATGCTCCAGATACAAAGAAAAGAGTAAATAGACACGAAAACGGACTGACATGAATCTGGGGAGCGTTTCATGAAAGGAAGTTGTCGGATGTTTTATCCGACAACTGTTACATGTATAAGCTACTGAAATCCTTGCATCTGATTGGCTGAGAGCAAATTTGTCGGATAGAATATCTGACAAGTCCTTTCATGAAACGCCCCCTGGTATTAATAGAGACGTAAATACATTTAATTGGAATTATCCAACGTTCGAATATATTTAGCATCCCTTCTATGATGAACTGTTTTCTTCTTTTGGGGTTGTTGCTGGTCAGCGAAATTCTTAGTAAAAAAGCAGCATAAAAATCTAAAGACTTCTCCCTCTTTTCTTTGCTTGTCAGAAAGTTTCGGAATGTTAATTTTTTTAATACAAAAACCTGGATCCGCCCCTGCATATTATGGCACCATATCATACATACAGTGTTGAACATCGATCATGACAGATTGAGGTTCGCCTTTCTTGAAAAAAGACATCCACACGAATATGGTTTCAGTTTTGTCCTTTGACCACAAGTACAGTTGTTCATTCCTTGAAAATAAACACTGGTTGTCCTCGCAAATGCAATCATGTCTGAATATATTTAACATTTCTTTCTGGAAATTTATTAATTCAAGAGTGAGCCCCAGGCCTGACATACATGTAGTAATAAAACAGTGATGAGTCAGCTAGGATGTTCTGATCCGATATGTTTCTGAAATTTATAAAAGAGCCATCCTGAGCTGAAACATTTTGTATTTTCAACACAAGTACAAGTGGGCAAAACAAAGCTTTCCATCTCATTAACACCAACGAACAGTGAATTTCAAGAGAGAAAAGGGGATACAGCCTACCAAAAATATAAAGTTAAGTCCATCTTTAAACTCACTCAAACGCAATTATAAGTCATATTTACTCGAACAACATTAGGCCCTTTGTCTGGCATCATACATTGTCTGTGTAGGGTTTGTCCTGGTTGATTAACTTTTCTTTCAAATCCTATATTACTGACCATATTATACATGTATCTACATTTTATCCATCCAATATGCCCATTTTATGTATTTATTTATGTATATACCAAAGGTGGCAGCTTTTTATAAAGCTCCTTGCTTTTCTTGCTGTCTCCTCTATCTTGTAATTTTATATTTTGTACTGATTTGTATTTGTATGTATTTTTAAAACTATTGATGGAAATAAATAAATAAATGAATGAAATATATGTTTGCATATCTATAACTGTTATTGGTAAACGTGCAAAATTTAGGACATTTTTTGTTTGAAAGTTTTTATCTACATTATGAGCATTTTAAAGATCTTGGCAACTAATGTTATAAAAATAAACGAACTTTAGAAAAAAGAAATTATCAATTTACTTACAATGTACTTATTCATTTTTCCCCATTTTAAAATTATTGATTAATTTATACATTAATTAATTAATTTATTCATTTATTTATTTGTTTATTAATGAATGAATCAATTACTTTATTTATTTAGTTATTTAGTTATGTATTTATTCATTTATTTTTTAATTAGAATTGTCTTGTATTTAAAATATCAGAGGGTTCGTTTATAGCGAAATTTTCAAAAATTACTTGTTGGTGTTCTTTTCTCCTTCAAGAAGGGCAGGCAAAATTGAGATCTGCATGTACCACAACAAAGCACTTTAGATCATAACTTTAAACCACATCAGCTTCTGTCAAATGGTAAATTTTCCATGAAAAATACAATTCCCACTTGCAATAATTGATTGCAATTATTGGAAGCATACATATAGTGAAACCTGTCTATAAAGACCACTCAAGGGAGACAAGAAAAGCGATCATTAGGAACATGTGGTCTTTATGTACAGGTTCCTTTAATAGATGTTCCAATTAGAAACACTTTTCAAGGGAAACAAAAATTATGGACAGGTGGTCGCTACAGCAGTTTGAGTGTATATCACTCCACATCTGTAGTATTGACAATATATCTACAAGAACAACTTGGGATGATACTCAGTTCAAGTCAAATGTATTGTTTCCAACTAACTACAGTACAGTTAAACCTGCTTTGTAACAATCACCTGCATAGAAAGACCGTCTGTCTATAAAGACTTCTTTTTTCAGTTGAACATTTTTTCTCATAGAAATATGTATCACCTGTACATAAAAACCACCTGGATATAAAGACCAGTGGACCATTTTTTCTTATCTCTCTTGAGCAGTCTTTACATAAAGGTTTCCTTGTATTATTATGTCTTATAACAGATGGGTCATAACAGGGAAGCTACTTCTTATAGTAACTCATAACAGAGAAGTTACTTCTTATGGTAACTTTGTGAAAATCAGTCGTAACTGGGAGACACAGTCCAGTAAATCTATAAATGTACAGTTGGCATAAGATGTGCAGCTGGAATGACTGAGTTGCCTATAATTAGACAGTGTATTTGGGCAAGTCCAATAGATTTTGTCACATATGCTAACGACTACATCAAAACTTTTTGCAGCTCCAACCTCTTTGCATTCCATTTTTTTCTGACCCTGATATAACAAAGTTTGGATACAACAAGGTAAGTTTTCTTGATCCCAAGGGATTTGCTCACATGAATTTCCACTTTACCTGATAATCTTATTAAGTTGGTACCCCATTACAGCTTGGATCAGACCAAACATCAAGGAAAAGGATATTTTCAGCTCACCGGCCCTATTCTGTGCCAACGTTCGTTAGGATGCTTGTATTATTTTAGCTCCTGTTATTGCAAAACTGGCCAGCAATAAGCCTAATTTCCCATTAGTTTTAGGCAGCCAATCAAAACCCGTTATTTCTCGCCACTTTGTTACTTTAGTATCCGGTTATATTGTTTGATTTAAGCTTTCTGATCATTCTTGCAGTATAATCTGATGAGTGCAAGACGAAAAGCTTTAGTATGCCTATCTTCAAACACCATTTTCCGATATTTTCAAAGTTATCCTGTTGGAAACAATTTAATTTTGATATAACAGGCATGTTCCATAGACTCAAACCCAAGTTATCTTGGACTTAACTGGTTAACTATGTTCATTTCTCTGTGATAATTAATAAACAGTATTATGACAAAATACCTTGGACTTGCCCATTTCTGCTATACATCCTATCGCCAATATAAAAGAAAAACTACAGGTACTCTTTTTATTTACATCTTAGGATAACTGCTATGAACCTTGAGCAGCTTTCTCCAGGCTTTTAGTTGCATCCTTGAGTTTTCCAACAAGGTCCTGCAAGATATAAACGGATTGACTTACTTCATATCAAGCCCTGTTCACATGAGACGCAGTTTCAAGGGAAGTTGGCTATCACCATTACCACCATTATTAATCATTAATTATCATGTGCCATCCTCCTCATCATAACCATCATCATCATCATCATCATCTTTAACATCATCTTCACCATCATAACCATCATCGCCATCATCGTCATTACCATCATCGTCATTACCATCATCATCACCATCCTCATCTTCTTCAACATCATCGGAATCAATTGTCATCCTCCTCCATCTCCTCAACATCATTTTTTCTCATCATTTCTCATCATCCATCACAATCATAACAACCACCATCACCACCATCAAAATCATCATCACCATCATCATCATCATTACCATCATTGTCACCATCATCACCATCATCTTCTTCATCATCATCAGAATCAATTGTCATCCTCCTCCATCTCCTCAACATCATTTTTCTCATCATCCATGACCATCATCACAACCACCATCACCACCATCATAATCATCATCATCACCACCATCATCATCATCATCATCACCACCATCATAATCATCATCAACATCATCATCACAACCACCATCACCACCATCATAATCATCATCAACATCATCATCAACATCATCATCATCATCAACATCATCATTACCATAAAAGCATCACAGTCAGTTTTCATCCTCATCATCACCATCATCATCATTATTCTAATCATCATCATCATTATATATTTCAACTGACCTGTAACTGTTCAAGCGAGCAACTAAACTGTATATCTTGGGTGCCTCGATGCCCCTGCTCTGTCTTGAGATTTATGAGATAGGTCGGCTCGTTGATTTTATCAATGTGCTTGTTCTGAGCATGAGAAAATAGAAAGAATATTAACATTTTCATCTTACTGTTGATTTGGATGAGTCAAATATATGAAAAGAGAAAGAGAGAGAGAAAAAAAGGATATCATGATAAAATAAATGGCCTTTAATCTTTTTGGACTAGATGAATTCAATCAATGAAAACTATGATAGCTCTATAATTAAGATATTCAGACAGAAAGTGAAATACTCCTACTAAGAAATAAGAATTTGTAAGAAATTATGGCATTAAAAAAAAAAAAAACAGTAGTTGGCAGCTATGATCCACATTCTCACCAGTGTATGACTCAATTGGTGCTTATACCAAGTGTGAGGGATCTTGCAACCAAAATAACCAAGTGCGAATTCTTCCCAACAAGGGTACCGACAAGGGCAATAAATATGTCAACGCATAATTTCAATCTCTAAAATTGTTTTCAATTTCATCCTCCCAAATTACCTGTCTGATCTCAAACAAGACCATAAATATTTCACTCAATAGCTACGTTTACACGGGATTGTGATTTCGAAAATTTAAGTTGGCAAATCTCTAAGCAAATAACGAAACCACGACTCACTAACCAGTGCTGTAGGACTCGAGTCCGAACTCGGACTCGAGACCGGTCTTGAGTCCCTATTTCTCGGGACTCGGACTCGGACTCGAGCCACAAGGACTTGGTCTCAGACTCGGACTCGACCAATGGTGACTCGTGACTCGGGCGAAAATCGGGCCGAGACCGGCAACGAGACCGGTACTTTTTTCCGTTTTCCGCTTTTAATTTTAGCCCCGCTTTTAATTTTGACCCCAAGGCATGCAAAAAAAAAAACCCGCTGTTTTCGCGCACCTTTCTCGATTGAGTGGTATTTTGAACATGAACTTAACATCGATCGCCGTAACCGTACGAGAATGTGCCCAAATTGACGTTAAGATTAGTTGTTTTATGCTCGTATACACTCGTTTTACAAGTATAACACAGACAAGTACTGAAATTGATATTAACCATTTGGAGATGGATTAATCTATAACACACGTTTCCCCCATAGACCCCAGCCTGGGATATCTTGCAATATGGGCAGTCTCAAACAGATTACTATTCCACTTGTATTTCAAGCCAGTATTATGAACTATACAGTTTTGATCTTCTATCTTTTTACTTGCATCTATGTTCCTGTGGCAAAAAGTCAAAGTCAGCAATTTATAATTTTTGGCAGCGTCAAACGGTTTAATTACAGTATAACAATTACTTTCGTTTTACTTGAGTCACTTAGTCATGTAGTCAGTTTCCAAAATGAATGTTAATGTTGCACTTGTATTAGAAGTCATTAAGCCAGTTTAATGAACTGTAGCTGATATATCTACAAGGGTTTTATTAGGGTTTGACGATTCACCTTTTTGTTACTTTAATCCGTTATTTTATTGATAAAATTGACCTATTGCATGATTAGTGTTCTTGGTGATATATTGTTTTTCCCTCTTTTTTTCCATTTCAGTTGGAAACTTTCTTTTCTGTAATCTGGCTTTAATGGCATTCAACCTATTATTTTTGTGTTCTGTTTACTTGTAACTGATATGTTGATAGCATTTTGTTTTTTAAAAAGATAAAATTACAGGCCTTTGAAATGAACAAATATTAATTTGTGTATCTTTTCTTCGTTGAGGTATCACAGATACAATACAGTAAACTCTCTATAATAACTGTGGATACAAGCAAAATACTGGGCCTGATAAGGCTTGTTCACATATGAGCCATTTGTCAACGAGACATGTACCTTGGCACCAAAGAAGTGCATGTTCACTTTGGTCAATAAAACTTCTTAAATTCCACCAGTACACCAAACCATCACCGAAAATCTAACCATAGACATTTATCTCAACATTTCCAATTCAATTTTCTTACCTCCTGTCAGAATTTTTAGTGTTAACTCTTTGCCCTGTGCATTATGAAACCCATGGCTGCTGGATTATTTCAAAGTGCTATATCTTTTGTACATGATTTCTGTCGACGATCGTCGACAGAAGCGAGAACCCGGAAGTGACAGTGGTCGACAATAGCGGGCTATGAGTTAATAGCTGGAAATCTTACTGAACTTAATCTTCTTAAGCACCAAGCAACATGTCACAGCGACAAATCACTCATTTGTGAGCGAGCCTTTTTACAACTATTTAAAAATAGTTGTCCGCATTCGAACTAAGAAAAGTTATAATAAACTAAATTCTCTGACAAATGGAAGATTCAATGAACCAGAAACTATTTATGTTATCATGGTTATAGAGAGTTTACAGTTACTGTAAGGCATGTATCATAATATAAATAATGTGACATAAAACAAAATTGCAATTTAAGATGTTCCCATCAGGACTCGGACTCGGACTCGGACTCAGATGTCCAGGACTCGGGACTCGGATGCCAGGACTCGGACTTGGACTCGGACTTGGACTCGGACTCCAGGGACTCGGACTCGGACTCGGACTCGGACTCGGACTCGGACTCGGACTCGGACTCGGATGGGATGGACTCAACTACAGCACTGTCACTAACAACGACGAGGGTTCACAGAGGGTTCTGACATTACAAGCGATCGTTGTTTAACATGAACAGAGAGGTCATTGTTAACGAGTCTGCTAAACTTAAAGTTTATTCTGTCCACACGGTCCATAACTACGACGAAGGACCCCTGCTTCTCATGGTTTCGGCATTAACTACAAGCTGGCTTGTGGTTCTAGAACTACAATGAAACTTGAAGTTTCGAAACTACGAGTCTGTTCATACAGTCTCAAACTACAAGATAACTTAAAGTTTTGAAACTACAAGTGAAACTTAAAGCTCAAGTACAGTATTGGTAGCAAAAAGGAAATTTGAAAGAAACGTGTTAAATATAGTCTCATGTTGTTCTCCTTGTATCAAAACATGTTTAAAAGAGATCATTTTGGTATTCTATGATTTCTGGTGAATTTTAGTGTAAATATCTCTAAGGAACTCTCGATCACTGCCTTATGCTAGGACCGTTCCACCCCGACGGCTCCCCGCACAGCAATCTTGGGGCTTCGCAGAGAGACAGCTTGTATGGACAGTGGGTAGCACGTGCTACCTTTGTTGGGAGTTTATGTGCCTGTCCCAGCACGTAAATTAGTTTTTGCCTCTTATTTGTTTAATATTAAACTTTAGGAGGCAAAAACTTCACAGAGTATTGCTAGTATCTTGCTACTTATCAACAAAAATCAAAGGCACCTGACGAAAAGTTTTTTGAGGGCTCACCAAAACTACATTACCTTTAAAGTTTAGCTCCCTTCTTGTGAACCTGACTAATGAGGACCAATAAATGTGTCAATGTATACTGTCAACCTGAAAAATTGCTTTAGTCCTCTCGATTCTTCCGCATGGGATTCCGCAAAGCCATATTTCTTTCAATATGAACCATGTATTCACAATTTTCTGCCAGAAGGCTGGCTATAATTATTATCCATCACTTTACTTGTTTTGAAAGCTGCCATCATTTTGTAACAGTCAGTCAGTCAGTCATCAAGAATTTCTCTTGGCAAGCCATACCACTTCAACTCACATGATATGATATCCTTTTTCATATTCAACAATGGGGGAGGTATTTAAGAGCTCAATTTGCTATGGCTTGATGCCATCGACTGAAAGTCTATCAGTATAATGATTCACTTTTTACCGTAGTGTCAGACATTGTAATTAATGAAATGGAACCAAAATTAGTCTAAAATCTTTTGGTTAGCAAGAACAATGCAACATCATAAAGGCAAATGCTGAGTGAAATATTTCAAAATTAATATAGTTATAATAATAATAATAATAAAAGGATATTTAGAGAGAATTGGAGCGAAATATGTCTTGCCTCCTGATCAGAGCAGACAGTGATCCCTGTGTAAATATTAAACCAACACAAGCTCTCAAGGTTTCCGACTAGGATTTAGATAAGGCACAAATTCATTGATTATGTTAGGTCAAATATTGATGTCAACAAAATAAATATTGGCTTACACATGAATGCATGTCTGAATACATGTTTGCATAAATTAATAATTGTATTTATAGGAAGAGAGAAAAATGATTCTCAGTTTATTCTCAGTTACAGCTTTTTTTCCCCTTAAAAGATAAAGTTGAGTTCTACTCTAGTCATGCGATTACATTGTGAAAGAAATTGTCTCAAAGCAATTGGGAAAGGTTGATCATGCCTACACAAGAATTGGTGTATACTGTGAGATTTTGGAATCATCAAAATGATAAGAAATTGACTCAATCTTGCTGAAAAGCACATGCACTGCACAAAGAAATGGGTCTTTGGGACTGCACACACAAGTGGCATGAATGTTCAGCCCGAACACTTCAGCTATTTCTCGTCATATTTACAATATGTAGGCATTTGAAGAGCAATAAGGCGAAGTAAAATAATATATATGTTTCTCGTCCCCGCCCGCTTCAATTTTTGAGGCCGCCTCAATTTATTTTTTATTTTAAAAAAAAGAAGAAAAAATATTTTAAAAACATCGAAAAATCCCGAAAATGCGTCGGGAAACATCCATTCTACTCGCTCAGCGCGCGTACGTACGAGCTAGCTATCGTACAGTATAGCTACACACGTACACCGTGCACAGTGCCTGCAGCAGTCGTGTATATATACATGTACATCGATCGCGAGGTTGCTTAAGCCCCTTTCACAATTGGTCTGCGACCAGTTTGCTACCGCCTGCAACAGATTTTTCGGGGTGTTGCACGACCGATCGCTTGGTGTCTTGCGACCACTCGCAGTCGTTGCAGGCGGTCGCACGAACCTGAGGCGGTCGTGACTGGTCGCATCTGAACTTTGAACATGCTCAAAATCCAGACACGACCAGATACGATCGATTCACTCGCATTAGGTCGTACGACCAGTCGTGCGATTCTCGTATGAGTGTTCCACAACGTTGCACGATTAGATGCGAGTGTTCGCACGACTCAATAGTCGCAGTGGGTGGGCTGGAGGTCGTGCAACACTCGCACGTGCGCTAGCGACCTATAGCGACCAGTCTTGCGAATGGGTGCGATTGTGCTAAGACCATGAGACTGTTGCACGACCGATCGCAGCACATCTTACAACGTTGTACTACCGTTGCACGACTGTATGAGACTGTATGCGACTATTCCTCGGGGGGTGTATATAGGGGGACTATGGAGATGATCCTCTGCAACAGGGCCCTCCTCTAACAACTTTCTCTTCTTTGTAACTTTCTTCTTTGGCATCTTGACTATTAAGAAGGCCAACTTGAAACTGACTACCGGTCAATTGTCGAGGGGGTTTTTATACCCCACGCCACTCGCACGAATACTCTCACGACCACTTGCACCGGTCTCATTCAATCGCACGAGCGATCGCATGGTCTCACATCCACTCGCACGACCATGCAATCGATCGTGCGACTATTGTGATTGGCGTGAAGCCACTCGCAATCACTCGTGCAACACTCGCATGTGAGCGCAAGACCACTCGCACGAGCATATGCGAGCAAATGCGACTTACTCGTGCAACGGTCTCTTCTAGTCGCTCTTGTTTTACGACCGCTGTTGCATTTGTGAATGCCTTTCTGCGACCTGATGAGATCGATGGCGATTGAAGCCTGTTGCAGCCTGTCTTGCGACCAAATGGTCGCCAACGGTCGCAGACCAATTGTGAAAGGGGCTTTAGCTACAGCTAGCTGGCGATGTCAATTTTCTGTCACGGCCGGCCGCACAGGGTCAGGGAACTGGACAATAAGATCAGCTGAATGGTACTTCTGACCATCTGACCATGGGCAAGGTTTTTGCTTGCTGCACGATAAGGACGCCCGTGCCCACAACCACTGTGGTGAAGCACTGGTTTGCGCAGTCTATCGATGGAACAAAAAAATGACCGATGTATTTTCGGACTTTGCCAGTACCACTGGAGCGTTCGAAGGGATAGGGAAGCCCATCAGTGCAGAGTACCAGACGACGAAGGTAAGCCTACGAGCTACCGGTTAGCGAGTTGCATGTTGTGAACGTACACTTGCCGAGCCAAGACCCCAAGTCAATTTAAATATTTTAAATATTTTTAACAATATTCAAATATTAAAATCTGTCTTTTAAGCTCATTTTGTGAGACTCACCACATCTGAATTTTATTTCAATTTATTTTGACATGATGATGAGTTGTATTTGGAATTTTGGCCTTGCCTGGCTCGCCAAGTGTATGCTCTTTTGTTTCCCTGTATTTTTGTAGTATGGCATGTCGGGTACATGACCCATGCCATTTTTAAATTTTTTAAAAAAATTTTAATGTAGAAAGTACAGTGTCTAGACTCTAGTAGTAGAGGCATGTCGGGTACATGACCCATGCCTTCCCCCTATTCTTGTAGACTGTAGTACTGGTACATGACCCATAGTCCATACCTTCGTCCCCCTGGCCTTTTTTGTGGTAGACTAGTAGTCATGGTAGTAGGCATACACCTGTAGATACACCTGTAGATACCCATGCCATCCCCCTTTTTGGGATTGACAAAAATCTCAGATGGCGGCCATCTTGAAAAATACAAAAAAATAAATAAAAAGCCCCTCTTTTTCATTTTTTTCAAAAACCCGGACGAGAAACATATATATTATTTTACTTGGCCTAATTATCAGGGCACATTTCTACTATGATGTTCTTCCAAACTGAACTGAAAGGAATGAGAAAGCTCACAAATTATTTCTAACCTTTCCCAGAACTACACCTTCTCTTTAAAGCGAAAAACATGGTGATTTCATACTGGCTGTGATGAAAGAATGTGTCTGAAGACAGAACATCCATACTCACCTTTAGGTAGAAGTCTAACCTCCAGTCCACATCGACGATATGGGGAGGTGTATGACCAATGTTGCTCAGCATCGACCGGATCTCTTGTTTCTTCTCCTGGAAGTGTTTGAGGAAGGCATCTATCCTATCTTGGCTGAACTTGCTGTCTTCTAGGATGGAGCTATTTTAGAGCAAAAAAGGAGATAAGAATAGGTCTAAATTTGACATAGTTTTGATACACATGACAGTGTTCTATATGACCACCTACATGTATGTATTAATGTATTTTATGCATATCCAAAATATTGTAAGACAGAAACACATCCAATGGATCAGATATTAGAACAACTGTGCTAATTGCTTACATACATGAAATATCATTAAATTATCATGAAACTAAAATTTTTGCAGCTCTGAAATATGTTACTTTAGTGTTTGGATTTCACATAGTTATTCATACCCGTATTAAGTACAGTAGGAATTTGGTAAATTTTGTTCTTCGGAGTGTATGATTCTGTAATCTATTTTCTATGCTTGCCCCCCCCCCCCCCCCCCCCCCCCATTTTCTTAAGATTGATTGACAATGCAACACCTTGCATCCAGTGGAAAGAAAAGAAATAGGGAAAAAAGGAAAGTGAAAAGAAGAAGATGCAAGCCCTTCTTCACACCCCACCCTCCCCTGCTTGGTCGCTTCTCTCCCTTGCATGCTTCCTTGCATTTCATTTATCCGGTTAGACCCCCTCCCCCCCCCCCCCCCCTTAGGAAATGTCCCTGACCCCCTCATTGACGAGACAATGCTACACTACTGTCTGTATCCACTTATACCAACCTAATGGAGCTGTTATCTGCATCATGTTTGGCTGCTTCTAGCAAAAGAGTGTAGAGAGCTGCATAGCTTTGCTTCAAGACGGCGGGATCAATAGCTGACAGTGCACTATCTGAAATGAAAATATACTATTTTGATGAATTCTTGTAAATCTTGAAATAAATATCAACAAAATAATGACAGACAATGCAACCCATAGACAGCACTTGACATTAGCAGGTGTCCCTGCATGAGTCCCCAATTTCTAACTCCGGACCCAAAATATTTTGAAAATTTCAACGTTGGGCTCCTGCACTCAGACCCTAAAAATGTCAATCCAGAAACGTCAATCCGGGAAATGTTAGAGAGGAGGCCTGCCAAACAGTTTTTGTTGAGATAAACTATTTCTTTGACAAAGCTACTGTGTTGATAGGAAAGAGCACATCATCAGTATTCACAATACTATTGCCAATTTCTTTTTAAAAGTTCTGACTAAATGAAAGATCAATACAGCCCACAGTATTTAAGCATAACTGACTAGAAAAGAAGAGGGTGAACATGAGATGAAGAAAAATTTGTAAAAGGAAGAAAAAGAGGAAAAAAATCGAAAGACAAAGAAGGATGAGCAGAATAAAGAGGAGTTAAGAATGAACAGAAGAAAACAAAAAAAAAGAAAAGAAAATGTAGAAAAGGTATTTTTCTAAATGGAGGAGAAAAAGAAGAAGTTAGAAAGAAACAGGATATAAAGAAAGAAAAATGAAGAAAGAAGTGATGAGGGATAGAACTAGATCAAAACTAAGTTGACCAGTTCTGCTGTTCTGGTGATACCAAATATTCAATCAGCTTGATCTGGGCAACGTTTTATCAAACCATCATAAGTACAAGTTCCCCAACATCCCATTAAAACCACTCACACTTATGCGAGGTTATTGAAACATGTGTATTAAGAATAATGTGCATTTCAGTGTGATGCCAGTGAACTTGTACTTAACTTATGACAGTTTCATGAAACGACGCCCAGAATCAAACCACATGTTCCCCCACCCTCCCCCTTTTTAGGCCTAGATTCTATTAAATTTTTTCTTCTCTATTTAATCTTAACTCTTCTCTTTTTTCTTCTTTTCCTCCTCCTTCCCATTTTCTTATCCTCCTATTCTTATTTTCATTTTCCTTACCCTGAATTGTCTGTCTCATCACCATCACCATCATTATCATTATCATCGTCGTCATCATCATCATCATCATCATCATCCAGCACCAATTTAAGTGAATGGGACTGAAAGAATAAAATACTGATTTACTCACCATTTTTACTACCGGTTTCTGATACGTCTGAGAAAATTTTCTGCAACAGTGGTTCATAAGCCTTATCTTGCACTCTAGCAGAACTACCAGCCAACTGCAAACCTTCTTGAATTTCCACAGAAATGTCCATTTTGGAGCATACAGGAAAGATAAATACGCCTACTCCGCTCTGTGAATTTGGAGACCAATATCCCTGTTACAAAATATTATGGTGTCTTGAACAAGCCAGATAGCATTTGGAAAACTGTTGAAACTTTGAAAATTGAAAATGGTCATGATTGACTGTTGGCTTGCATCAGTGATAAAAGAAAGAGAAATCGATGGGGCACCAATTTTTTTTTTAAGTGTGTTAAAAATAAACGCTTTTTATTACTTTATGAGCATGATGAGATTGCGTATAGCGTACGAGCAAAAAAATTTGTTTTTTAAAATTCGAAGTACTGCTGCTTACATTCGAATGTATTACCAAACTTATGCAGTTTTTATTAAGCATTAAAATATTATGTTTCATTCTGTTGCACTTTTCAAACAATTTCTGGAGTGGGGCGCAGACACTGGGGCATTGTAATAATTATTTGGGGGCCGCGACGTGCCCATGCTGCTCGATCATTCATCACCTTTATCGCATACGATTTTATGAATCTATAAACCGAAATAAAGTGTTTGTTGTTGTTTTTTTTTTGTTCACAGCCAGTGCAATTAGTACAGCATGCCAATCTTTATAAAATGACTAAGTTGACTAGGAAATAACAGAGTGGTATTGGTTCAAACCAATCGCGGATAAAACTGGTCATTCAACCTGCATGCACGGTGGAAAATGTCATTTCCATTCCCGAAACTTCTGTAATTCTTGGTTTTAAAACGGTAGACAGTAATAGCCTTACCTCATAACTGACTGATAAGTCAGGAATTGGACCACTATTGTCGAAAAGCGGTATATCTCTCCTTCAACATAGTCACAACTAACACTTTTGTGTGGGTTTTCTCTTCTTTACATGTACAAGGTTGGAAAAGAGCCGGGTAAAATGTAAGCTAGAGAACATTCAGACGTTAACTTATTCCAAGAGCTTTTTGGTAGAGGACTTCTAGACAAGGCTTTTGCAGCTTTTTAAGTTTCTCTATTTTCTCATTTTCACTTTGTTTACCTTGGTTATATAAACGCATTATGTCATACTTGTATACTCATCGCAGTTACAAGGTTTGTGTAAGAACATGATGTTTTTATTGTTATGTTTATGTATTGTATATTTTTATGGAAATGGAAATAAACGAACGAACGAACGAACGAACTATTGCCCATGAAAACATGAAATAAAAGTCCAAGCCAAAAGTTTTAGATAGTACTCAAACTTGAATTATGTTTTTGGAAAAGAAAAGAAATTGTTAAGATATAAAATCTAGTAGACGTGTGAAGTGAGAAGGGGCTGACCCCCTCAGAATTTCGAAATTACTAATGATATTACTCGAGCAACCGCCATGGCGCCAGCTAATATTCGGGTTGCGAACATCGATTTATTGTAGTTTTTGTATGAAATATGTAATAAATTATATTTTCATGAAAAAAATAAATCACATTTTCATTATAATAGACTGTCAAAATTTTGGCTTTCTGGCTTTCTGGAAAGTTGATATCCGGACAAATGATGTCAGGCCCCTTCTTATACGGTTACATGTCGTTTTCCGAGGAAGGTTCGTATTTCCGAAGGTTCGTTACTCCGACGGTTCGTAATTCCGAAAATGAAATAGGGTTCATTAATTCCGAAAATGGAAAAGGGTTCCTATTTCCGAAGGTTCGTAATTCCGAAAAGTTATGTAGGGCTCTATTGCATTTTCGGAAATACGAACCTTCGGAATTATGAACCCTTTTTCATGTTCGGAATTACGAACCCTATTTCATTTTCGGAATTATGAACCCCCTGCTATGGGAAATTTGTGTTTCGGAATTACGAACCTTCGGAATTATGAACCTTCGGAAAACGAACCATAGGAAAAACGAGTACTCCCCCCCCCCCCTTCTTAGCACCTCCCTGCTCATACACACCTTTATAAAGTTCATACACACCGTCATGCTTTTGTTTCATTTCAAGTCTGTGTATTTGAAAACACCGTATAATAATAAGCTCGAAAGATTGGTCACGAGGTGGATCCTTGGGAATGGTCTCGTATTCTAGTTCACAAAGTGGTGTATCTACATGTTCATTGATAAACAGGGACTCGGGGGTTTCCCTCCAGATGGGGTGGTGGAATTTTCCTTTAATAGCTCCTCATGATGTAAGCTAGACGCACTGCTAGTAGTTTTTTGTTTTGTTGTTGTTTTTTCTTGTTTTGTTGTTGTTGTTTTTTCAAACGGGCGGTTGAGGGGGGGGGGGCGTTTGCCGACTCCATCCTATGATACAGTCAAAATTGTTCTAGAAAACACCTGTCTACAAAGACCGCAGTTTTTGTTTTCCTTGAACAGTGTTTCTCATTGAAACATGTTTCAAAGGAACCTGTAAATAAAGAACACCTGCTCATTATTATAAAGACCGCTTTTCCCGGGCCACTTTTCTTGTCTTTATATACAGGTTTCACTGTACATGCTGTACTACAACCGATTTCCGCGTGGGTACCCCCGCCCCCCCCCCCCCCCCCCCAGTTCTGATTTTGCTTAGTGAGATAAACATTTTGAATAACTCAAATTTTAATGCCCTTACTCCTCCTCCGCTACCCCCCCCCCACCCCTCTTCATCTTCCTACCCATCATCATCATCCACTTCCTCCTCTTCCTTTATCCTTCCACTCATTATCACAGTATCATTCTCTTTCTCGTCTCCTTCTTCTCTTCTCTTCGTTTTATTATTTCAGTCGAGGTATCCTCTATGTGTGCGAGTATGTGTGTGTGTGTGGGGAGGGGGGGTGTAATAGGGTTTTTACAGATATGTATTAATTAAATATGATTATGTACGTCTGGGACCGATCTTTAACGTCACCATCCGAAAGACGTGGCTTGGTTTCAAACCTGGGTCCGAGATCAGAATCAGTTTGTAGGCGAAGATACAGAGAACTGACCGCGGACGTTAGCGCTAAACCAGCTCATGTTCTAACTGTGACTGTAAAATGCCGATAATTCAAGAAAATCACACTTGTGTGTACACAAAAGTCAAGTGTGAATATTTTTGTCTTTCATGTAGGAAAGTTATGCTAGATTGGATCTGCCCCCTTGTGCCCTCCCCATCCCGCAACTTACACCACACGTTCATACAGGCACACCACACATACTGAGAAAAAAATAATTCCTGCGAGTATCCTAAACACCATACACGCTTTAAACCTAACTCAATCTACGCTTTAAAGTACTATTTATGACACGATAAACTTTTGAACCATTTTGAACAGGTTTTATTCTCGAAGGATATTTTATAACCACCATGCTTCATGAGGATTAACTCTTTACTGCCTTTGGTCGACCGATGGAACAAACCGGGGACTGCCACAGTCGACTTTTGGCACACGTACGTACAGTATACATGTATGATATGTGGCAGTCCAGGGTTTCGACCCATGGCAAATAAAGAGTTTAACAGTAAGATAACGGCTATTTCCATCAATTGCATCAAATCATGGATCAACATTTCAAATAAAATTATATTTGCATTCCATCACTCCTGGAAAGGGATCAAATATTTGCGTGCCGCACCGGCACCAACACCAACGGTTTGTATGTAGTAACAATTTAATTGCTTCCACTTTGTACGATCTTGTGAAAGAATGAATGAGCGACCAAGCAATATCATCTTATAGCAGAGATAAGTAAAAGATAATTTGAAAGAAAGCCAACAGGTCCTCAAAAATAGGGGAGGGGGGGGGGCTCTTATTTTTTGGCTTATAATTTTTGGTGTTAAGAATGGGCTTTGTCAGGATTATTATTTTTAAGAAGTGTGTGTGTTGGAGGTATGTGCCCCCTGCCCCGGCGTTTTGCCGCCTTTGGTTATAATCATTTAGCCTACATACAAGCACGTCACTCAAGAAGAAACCTACAATGGCAATAATTCAGATGATGAATACTGTATTGGCACAGCCAGTATATTTTTCGGGGGGAGGGGGGGGGGGGTAGCACAAGCAAACTCCCATAACTAAATAATCAGTTTTCATTATACCTGTATATGACGGTGTTTAGTTGTTCCAGGTTGACTATCTGTCGTATTTCGCAAGGTTCATAATTCCGAACACAAAAGTTCCTATACCAGGGGGGGGGGGGGGGGGGGGGGGGGGGGGGGGGTCATTATGTAAGGTTCATAATTCAACACCTAATACCAGGGGCGGATCCAGGAAATTGTAAGGGGAGGGGCACAAAATCTTTTTTGGGGGAGAGGGGTCAAGCTTTCCTCCAAAATTCTCTAACAAGCAACAACAAAAAAAAAGAGTCATCACACATTTTTGGGTCTGTTTGTCCATCCAAATTCTCTGACAAGCAAAAAAGAAAAGGGTTTTCATGAACCTTCGGATTAACGAAACTTCGGAATTACGAACCTTCGGAAAAATGACCTGTAAACCGATGTTGAAGAAGGGACTGGCTCAATAAAATCATCTCACATTTTGGGTTTGAAGAAGAAAAAATTATAGGAAGCATCATCTTAATAGAAACAATCGATGACACATGATAACAAGTCTGATAAAACTTACACAATTCGTAAATTTCATTTTTGTCTTCCACTTCTCTACAACTATCGTAATCAATTCAGTAATGTTAACAGGATATACAAAGTAATTAAAACGAAGATCATCATATCCCTGTCGTGTCTGCCAGTATACGAAGTACAAATATGGAAAGGGGCAACGGTGCAGTACATAATATTTGAAAGTCAAGTAAGGAAAAGAAAAGAATTGGTATCGTTATTTGAGAATCCTGACCATAAATAAAACAACTCTAAAATTATTCATAAAGGATAACATCTTTGTTGGAAGGCTTTAAAAGCAGGCATAAACAAGTACGAAGAACAAATATTCAATCATAAACATTCAGTATTATCACACCCTAAAATGCTAAAACCTTGCTTACACAACCACCCAATACCTATCCCGTAAGATAAGAAGAACTTTTCTTAAAATTTATAGGATTTTTACTCTATAATGTTTAGGCTATTCCTTCGCTATTTTCTGGCTTTATAAGCTCTCCCTTCCCAACAGTCATATTTTGTGTGCAATTTGCAACGTTGATAGTGGAGGGGGATAAATGATATCCAATTTGGTAGAAAGGTACTTAATGAAATATCTGTATACTTAAAGCTAACGTCATCACGGTTGTCTTTGTTTAAAATATCCTTCATGTAGACGATAAACTGAACTGAAATGAGATCCAGAGATAAAAACCACTGTCCAAGAGAGTGGAAAACTAAGAACATATACGTTTTCTCCTTATGAAGGTTCTTGAGATTGCAGACAATAATACAAAACACATATTTTTTCAAGACATTCAAGCAGTTCCTCAGCGCAATACTTAATTGGCGATCCTGTCTTTACTGCACTTTTTTCTTTTTTTTTTTGAGGTCAAAAAGAGGACCCGACAAAACATTATTTTGTACAGAAACCACGGGTCCATCCTCTAAATTTCCTCGTCAGGTAACAAGCGTTTACTCTCTTCTTGTCGTACTGAAACTTTCGAACCAACAGGTCAGTCTTAATCGTCTCACACATCTCAGTTCAAAGGTGAATTTCGAGACTTGGCTCAGAGCACTGTTTCCATAACATCAAAATGCTGCATTCCAAGTTTCCAAAGGATGAAATGAATACTCCGTACTATGAAAGCAACAAGTCCATGCCTCTTCAGAACATAATATAGACATCAAACAAAACGTTGTAACGGTCGCTTCTAATGGTTGAGTCATACTTTGTAATAGTGTTGCACACATCTCACTAAAGCCCCTGTCACTTGCAGGCGTTTTGGCATGAAATCCTTACGGCGACCTCAGAAGATGGCTAAAACGCAACGGCAACGCCGAAGACGCGAAAACTCCGGTCGCTAGATGAATTTTGTGGTCTTCTCTATTCGGCATCCTTTTTGGACATTCAAAAAAATAGTCGCAGTGCCTTGGCGATATGGCCAGACCACTAAATCATTAATTAATGAGGTCTCCATGCGAGTGCCGAACGAACTTCACGCGTGGCGTTTTCATAACGTTGGTCGCCGTTAGAACCCTTGAAGCAGGGAAATATAACTTAGTTACATTTCCCTGATAGAACCCTTCGCTATGATCTATTCATGGTAACCACAGCTCCGGGTATTGTAGGGACACTCAACGAACTATTCGACTTCGGCGGCACAACAGGTGTTGTTAATGGCGATGTGTTCTCCTGTGAACCCTGGTTCAGCGAAACTTCTTTCTGTTGCGCTACAGCTGCTGGTGGAAGTTTCTGTTCGTGTGCAGAAGAGTCTGTTTTCTTTGGCATTTTTTCGGGCACAACCGAGACGTTTTTGTCCGTCAGAGTTCTTTTCAGTGTTTTGACAAGCGGCTGGTAGACACGGTAAACGAGAGGCATAGGTCCGACCTGTTTGGAGGTAATTCATGAGAGAAAAGATGATTTAATTGGAGGCAGAGACGTAACGTACAGTGGTCAAGGTGGAGGGGTACGTCTCCCCTCTAATCGAATGGCGAAAGAGAGAGAGAAAAAAAGAGAAAGAGATTTAAAAAAAAGAAAGAAAGAAAGGGATGAGAGGGGATGCAGGGGGAAAGAAGACGACAGGAGTTCTCCCTCATCCCGATGGGTATGTTCTCTCGCATTTCATTCAAAAGAGTCAAGGGCCCTGTTTCATAAAACTTGTCATCAATGACAAGTTCAATAACTGTTATAAGCTACTGAAATACTTGCATATGATTGGCTGAGAGCAAATTTGTCGGTAAAAATCACCGACAAGACACTTGATGAAACGGTTCCACACCCCCCTCCCCCCATCCGCTCCCATAATTTCACATCCATGACACCAGTGCCCACTCAACGGCTTTACCCACACCGTATGCAACTGTTCAGAGGTCCTGCATTTCACAAGGTCTGATTACATTGCTGACGTGTATTATGAGTTCCAGTCCTAACCAAATAGAAATTCTAACCCCAACCGCATATCAGGATATGGCAAAATTTCATGGCTTTAGTTACCAATAACAATACATGTAATTGAAGTTGAGGTAATTTAGGAAACTTAACACCTACGATGTGACAATACGACATCATAAATGAACGATTTGGGTCTTATTCTGATGTCTATACCTTGTTCATTCCAGACGATTTGCTGACATTTTATGTTTTTACAATTATCTTAGCAAAATGAGCGCCCAGCAGAGGCGGATATCGGCGCTATACAAGAAGCCATCGCCATCATCATCATCATCATCATCATCACCACCATCAAGCTATTTTAGCAAAATACCGGTGATTACTTTCCCGCCCGCATTTCTTTTCGTGATACTTTGCAAAATATTTTTCTGCGGGAAAATTTTAATGGCGCTTATTCCATACGGGCTTGTTTTCAGCCCAACCTATTACGGATTATAAAATACAAATGGAAAACAGTACCGTACCAATAACGACTAACGCCTCACTTTTCATTTTTTTTTTCAAATTCGGTTGGGTGCATGACGTTATGTGAAATATATCTTATGACCTCATCCTCTTCTTGCATTTTTTCTTTCAGAAAAATCATTTTCTCAAATGCGGTGATAAATAAACTTAGGAATTATGCCAACGTACACGGATACACCATAGTTTCGAAATTCAAACACGCGAATCTATGCCAGGAAAAGCTTTTCTACACGCACAAGATGTCATTCTTATGATGAATGTGATTGGGCATTGTAAATGTATAAGAAGGTTTTTCGAACAATTAGGATTTTAAAATATTGTTGCAACTTGTAGAGGTAAACGATCAAGAAGGAATAAAACAATTGTCCTCCGAGGGTCAGAAAAGGGCGTCAACTTATAATCATTTTACAAAGAGTCAACGCCTTTCCGGCTCTCTGCAGATAACATAAAGGCATTTTTACCATCAATAACATTTGTAGCAGTAGCAAATATTCTGAGTATAATATCTATAAGGGAAAGTCCAAGGAATGTCCCATCCTTTACGAAGTATTTCGAAATTGTGAATATAAATTGACAGAAAATTATCAGTTTACTTGATATTTTATGTGATTCAAGCTCTGCGAGGGCTATCAGCTTGATACAGTTATCAGATATACTAAAATATTTGGTGTGGTCGATTGGGGAAAAATAGCTTCAACTTAAGTTATCCACATTGTCTAATTCAATGTTATCTTAAGCCAAGTACTAAAAATGGTGTAGGCCTACTTGAAACTCTTGGTAATCAATTTCAAATTGGTTTAATACTGCAACTGTAAGCATACATTGAGACTTAAAGGGAAATCCAACCTTGATAGCAAGTTGCTTTGAAAGGAAGAGGAAAAATCAGAGAAGCAGATTAGTGAAAGTTTGAACGAAATCGGACAAGTAATAAGAAAGTTATGAATTTTTGAAAGTTGTAATCACTATGCTTATGGGAATTTCAAATTGGCCGAATAGGTAATGTCACTGTGATGTAGCTGTGGACAACTCCCCCATTCGCTCTAACACACAAAATGACTAAATGTCACTTTTTTTCAAAATGCATTACTCAGTAGGATCTTTTCGTTCATGAAGACCTATAACAATATGCTATCTCCAATATATTTTGAGTACAGCCCCGAGGGTAAAAGCGCCTCGAAGAAAACCGCAAATTAATGATATTTTTGTGTATGACAAATGGGAGAGTTGTCCACAAAAATGTCACAATTGACTCACCAAATTGCCAATTTGAAATTCGCATAGATGTAGTGATCTCATTTTTCAAACTTCCATAACTTTCTTAGTCCTTGTCCGATTTCTTTCAAACTTTCACCATCCTGTTTTTCTTATTTTTCTGCTTTCACACAAATCATCTTATTACCAACGTTGGATTGCCCTTTAATACGACTTTATTATTACTTACCCGACCCCATGTGTAAATATAAGCTACGTCCATCAGTGTGTAGTCGTCTGGCAGGAGTTCATCCTCACTGCCTCTGTACATCACTTCAATCTGGAAACCATGATGGAATAAACAAACAAACAAATCAAGAAATTAATCTTAAGCGTATGGGCATAATTATCCGGGGGGGGGGGGGGAGGGGCGCTGACGTCTCTGGTCCGAATATCACCTTTCCACATTCTAACTTCTGCGAGGAAACAAAGAAGACGAGCGGGCAAAAAAGGAGTGTCACACTTTATCTCAGGGAAATCCCCTTTTCGGTGCACTATGTATCCATTTATAGCCTTTCAGCGGAATCTTGTGGTTAGATTATACAAGATAAGATATAAAAATTACAAATAGACCACCTCGAAACCGAGGTGACGTTTACCGGCCTGAATATTGGTAGTTCCAAACTTCTCGGGATGGGTCCCAGACCCATAGTGCCCCTACCCCCGCCTTGTACTCCTACGCAATTCATCAGTCAAGTATTCACATTCATCGGATCCTCGATGTAACTAGGTGCCCTTCACGATTCAGCATCGAGTTGTAATTCCATACTACCTCACAACCTTCCAGAACCTTGGTAATACACCCAGTCACATCGACAAGATCGACAACAGACCGACAACAGACCGATCGAAATATTAAATTACCTCTAATGGCCTAATAACTTGAGCCCACCGCACACTATACGATCGGTCTGCGATCCGCTTTCGGAAGGAAATGGAATAGCATTTGATTTTAAAATTTAAACACATGAAATATTTTTGATTGAGGATCTGAATAGTCGTAAAAAATAGTAAAAAATAGTAAAATCGAAAATCCATGTACGGCCTATTGCGAGCTTTCTTGTCGGAGGAAAGGCCAAATCGGCTTTGAGTCGTAGTGACGACAGAGCAGTCCTACGATTGTCTACGATTTGAATCTGATTTGGCCATTACTCTGGGTATAAGGCTGACAGCGCACCAAAAACCTATGTTTAGTATTCATACTATTGTTCAGAACCCAAATCAGGTAGATTTTATTTGTTGAAATGCCCATATTTAATGCTATATAGCGATTTGTTTACAAAATCGGATTGCAGCCAATCGTATAGTGTGCGTCGGGCTTTAGTTATACCAACAAGACCGACAAAAGACAGAACAAAACTGCACATTGCTCCCAAGGACAGAGAATGGGTCGGTGAAGAGTCGGTTTGGCCGTTGACGGAGGCATTATACTGGGATTTGACTGATATCGAAAGAGCTACACACAGTGGTGCAGCGTGTGTCCAGCTATCGAGGGTGCACTGGCGTCATGGGGAAGTGGGCCACCAGTCTTACAAGGTGGATGAAATGCGAATGAACAAGACCTCCGATTTGGGGAGCGTGGGGGAAGGGGTAATGGAGTATCATCTCCTTTGCACGCCCCTTTCACCCCTCTCCCCTTCTTTCACTCTTATTTTCGGTTTCACCATTCCATTTCGATAGAAAGGTGAGGGGAAGGGGGAGGATTCCCCATGCACATAGCTACGTCACTCGCTACACATTTTATGATATGTTATAAGGTGCTACATGGGCGCATAGGCCAATGTCCCCCCCCCCCCCCCCAACACACACACACACACACAAAATGTGATAACCTTTTTTTTTTTTTTTTTTTTTGCTTGTCAGAGAATTTTGGAGGAAAACTAGACCCCCAAAAATGTGATAACCTTTTTTTTTCTTTTCTTTTTTTGGTGACCCCCCCCCCCCCCCCCCGACGTATTTCAAAATGGATTTGCGGCACTGAGGTGCTATGACTTCAAAGCGTACATATCTTCGCTTATAAAATGTACGAGAAGAACTAGACATAGTAACCGAGCTCTCCGACCTTATTGCGTTTCAAGAAAATGACGTGAACGTACTGGATAGGAATTTCCGCTTTTGTAACTTGATATGTTGAGCTTAGAACGAATAGAGCGAGATGCCATCTTAAGAAGATTTATAAATGCATTACGAACATATTCAGGATGCCCGTAAATTGTCTCTTATAAAAGTATACTTTTCTTTCAAAAGAGCGGGGACGGGCCGGAATTCCCCCCCCCCCCCCCCCTAAATTCGCCACTGTGATTATCAATAACATGTCGTCTTTAAATGAATTTCAGAGGACAACAAAATTACGTACAGGGAAGCGAAATAGCAGAATATAGATGGGCAATTCCACATGGGAAAAACAACAACAAAAAAAAATTGAGATTTATACTAATGAAAATCAGTTTAATAGTCCCAAATAGGCAAATCCTTAAATCACAAGAATCTGAAAAAAAACTTTTCCCACATCTCAATCAGGATTCGCACTATGCATGTTTGATGCATGGAAATGAGAACTTCAAAAATGCAACCATTTTCTGGTAATTCCGTTACCAAAGTTATAAACCTCAATATAATTAATGTAAGTGAACGCTTTTGGGTATGAACGAGTTCAGGTGAAAGAATGAGTACATCTGCAAATTACGAATAGGTGAGAAGGGGACGAAAGTCCAAAATTAGTGCATAGCCTTCAAAAATGTGAGCAAAATATCTCTCATTTGTAATTCCGTTACCATGGAATTGCCAAGATGTGAAAATGACACCCGCTCAGAAAAACAACAAACGAACAAACAAACAAAACAAAACAAAACAACAGAAACAAAAACAAAAATGGGGAAGAAGTGTAGTAGAGTGGACAAACAGTGGCGTAGCTAGGATTTTTTACAAGGGGGGCAAATTCTGCTTGAAGGGAGACCCGTATTTTTTTCTTCAGATATCAGATATTTCCCTCCATAATTCTCTGACAAGCAACAACAAAAAATCTCAAACAAAAAAAATTCGAGGAAAAGTTGTCAGGGGGGCACTCTGCCCCCCGCCCCCCCCCCCTCCCTCAGCTACGCTAGTAAGGACAAACCTGATAGGCAAGTGATAATCCAAACTTGTGACGGATGAATTTCTTGATGTGACCAATGGAAACAGCTGCCGGACATCTCAAGTAGCGCTTGTCAACGATCTGGGATGATAACAACAAAAATCACATTTTTTTTTTTTTTCCAAAGAGTTTTGATTTAAATCACATTCATATGCATCGAAACTATGGCGAATGTGATCGTAAACACTTTGAAGAAATCGACTCAAGGGGAATTTCAATACACACTTGAAATGGCTATGGAAATAATGTAATATTATTATATAAATTAAGCAATATTTCGTAAACACTTTGAATAAATCGACTCAAGGGCAATTTCAATACCCACTTTAAATGGCTATGGAAATAATGTAATATTATTATATAAATTAAGCAATATGTCAAACTCGCATATTTCGAAAGGCACTATAGGCGATTAAAAATGTCTACTGCGGATTTCTTGAAAGTCTTTACGATCGTGCTGCCGCGATGCTATTACACAAAACAACATGCCATTAAGTAAAGTGTTACTAACTTCTGAAGAAAAGACAATTATCGTGGCAACGGAGCTGTTATAATTAAGACAATCCGTGAAATACATGTATGTACTCATTATTCATTACTTTAAGCTTTCCTTATTTCAAAAAATGAAACAGGTTACTATGAAGCCATTAACTTATGTTTCTTTCTTGTATCACTGTATAATGACCAACATTTTCTTCACCAGTATTATGTCTTAACCGTAAAAGTGCCGGGTTATTTTGGCCCTCTCTCAGCCGGGGATGGATTCATCCCCCCCCCCCCCTCCCCCCCCCCCCCCCCCGGATCTCTGGCGGCCATGGAGTGACAAAACTTCTGCAACTTGGCACACAGATAGAGTCTATTATACAGAATAACCCTGTAAAGTTTCATATACAAGTACAGTATATTTCTCCAACTGTTTTTTAATTATCGCTAATTTATTATTTACATAATTCGCGAATAGACCTGTTCACAAATATGTTAAAATTTTATGCATACTTTTAAAACAAAGGTTGTTCTCGACAAGTGAAAGCTTGTCAGAGGCTTGTCAGACACAGCAACAAGTAATGTATGGAAACTGGATTCCAAGTACATGTAGTTCATTCATTAATAACAGGTTAATGGAATACCTCTTTACTAGGTCCCCAGGAAAGAAACATCCATAAATTTGAATAACTTTGTGAACAGGTCTATTGACAATAGACCGGTTCTGCAATGTAAACAAATTTATGCACACTTCTTCTCTGAGCACGTAGTGACGAGCTATTCCATTAACCTGCTTTTTATAAATGAGCCTCAATGCTTGGAATCCAGTTTGCATACATTACTTGTTGCTATGTCCGGCAAGCTTTCAGGTTGTCAAGAACAACCTTTGTTTGAAAGGTATGTATAAAATGTGCATACATTACCGAAGCGGTCTATTCTGCATTGGAGAAATGACCATATTGGCCGCGCACACTCCAGCGCGGCGATTTTTGTCGCTGCGTGTTACCCTTGGTTAAAAAAAGATACTAAGACTGTAGGCCATTAAGTCATAAAAGCTAGCGGCGCCAAAAAATTATCCTCGAACATATCCAGGCAAACGTGCGGGGGGGGGGGGGGTGGATTCCATCCCGGCCCTTTTAGGGTTAAGTCAGTAGGCTAGAAATGTTTGGCATCACCCAAAGTCGGAAGAGAATTGGTCTTTTTTCCGACTAGAAGAATTTCAATGCCCTGGAATTTCGATTTTGGTCTTATGGCCACTCGGAACATCGCTAAATTATGAATAATTTAAACTTTCAAAGTGCCCTCTCTACCTGAAAAATGAGAATTGCAGTTAAACATGAACTGATTTCAAACACAGTATCACAAGCAGGGGCGTCGCTAGATCATTTTAAATTGGGGGAGGGGTGGGGTGGTCGTACCAAATTTACCAACAAGTTGACAGAAAAAAAAAAAAACCACATTAATTTCTTCTATTTGCGGACAGCCTATAAAATTTCCCAAATGGCCTATCTTATTTGTTTCATTTAAAATATCTTCTTCTTTTTTATATATACATATATTTTTTGGGGGGGGGGGGGGTTGAGGGGGTGGGGGAGGGGGGGGTCACACATTCAAATTTTTCGAGATATTATGGTTTATCTTACCTCATCAGTCAGACCATTGGCGTCACCGTTCGCTCTCGTCTTGCCGTTTATTGGACCATCGCCGTTACTCTTCAACGTCGTTGCGCCGTTCGGCTTCCCTTTTAACCGCTCCTGCCCCGACATGTCAGCTGCATCTGTTTGACCTCCCCGCTTCTCTTCCCCTGTTTTAGCGTCGCCACCTGCTTTTGCACCACTGACCGCAGCCTTCAGTGCGGCGGTTACCGCCGCACTAACCACGGCTCTGGTATTTTCGATCGGCGGTGCCGCTGCGGTGTTTCCTCCGCACCTACCGCCGACGCTCCCACCGGCGGAGCTTCCACCGGGGACGTCCGGGTTACTCCCGCCGCTCTCACTGCTTGTATCACTGCAGCTGCTGCTGCTACCGCTGCTACTGCTGGTTGACGCGTTGTCGCCGTTACCGACGGGACGCGGTAGGGCTGCGGTCGGTTTGGGTTTGGGTATATGGATGTTCTGCTGGTAGTACTCGAGGGAGAGGCTAAGGTGTTCGTCGTCTGTGTAAATAATCAGCTCTTGTTCGTCCATCTCTCCGCGTTCTTCTCTGGATACGTTCTGTGCGAGACTAGTACCTACGATCAAATACACAAAGTCGTTAACGATCGCAAATCGTTCATTAAAGGCACACTACGATTTTCTGGCTTACCTAATTATTTTATACGAAGCACAAATTATTTCCTTCTTGTTTTGTTTGTTTTGTTCTCGAAATGTAAACCATATACCATACCAGCATGTTTTAGAAATTTCAATTAGACTACGAAAGACTTTAATCGATTACTGTGTAATTTCTGCTGAAATGCTCGATGTCCCACAAATATAACAGAACGTTTTCGCATCAGCAACGTACGCGGGATTCTAGGACGGAGATTAACAACTGCACATGACAAAGGACGCCCGTCTTAAAGTCTTTGTTGAAAATTGAAGAACCGGAACAGTAGTTTCGTCCTAGATTCAGAGCGAACGATGCATTTGCAATTTATCGTGCGCTCTTGATCTAGCACGGTATTGCCGTTCCGGTTCTTTCATTTTCGACAAAGAATGCCTAGGCGTCCTTTGTCATGTGCAATTGGTAATCTCCGTCCTCAAATCCTGCGTACGTTGCTGAACGAAAACTCCCTAATGTCACGTTAGAACTTAGAATGATAGTATTAGACATTGAACTCACTGGCTTCGGGATGCGACTTGTAATACTCTCTCCTCCTTTTCATTTCTCCTGTCCAGAGAAAAGAACAAGATACATAATAAAATTATAATTATAACACTTCTTTTTTAAAAGTAATTTGGTAACTTTGTAGAGGCTTGATAAAATCTGAGCTGCCTGGCCTTACATGCTATCAGTGTATGTAATATGGTGTAAAAATGAAGCCCAGGGAAAAAAAAGCACTTCAAAATCATCATGTGCTTCACAAAAGTAAACATATGCAAGTGACCAGAAATGCCAGACTCCGATTTCCCCCATAGACTAAAGCGTATGGCCATACGCTTTCGCAAATGGGAGTATTCAGTCATAGATATCTTAAAAATAGCATTATATATTTGAAAACCTTTTTATATGCCTGGCTATTTATTCATCCTTCTGAACATCATTATACAAGACAGATATCAAAATTCAACAATTTATTAAATCAAGCCTCCACAAAGTTACCGAATCCCTTTAAAGACTGCCTTGTTCTCTGATGCAATGGTTCACAAAAATATCCCAGTTATTTTCTCCCTTGAATGATTTTAAGCCCACCGCACACGATACAATAAACTACGATCCGAGTTTGGAAATAAAACGCAATAGTATTAAATATAGGCATTTCAACAAGTGAAAGCTACCTGATTCAGGTTCTAAACAGTAATGTGAATACTCAACATAGGAATTTGTCAGCGATGTCAGCCTTATATCCGGAATAAGGGCCAAATCAGTTTCAAATCGCAGACAATCCCAGGACCGCTCTGACCTCACTACGATTCGGAGCCGATTTAGCATTTCCTCCGACTAGAAGGCTCGTAATAGGCCGTAATTTCGATTTCACTACCTACGTAACTATTCAGAACCTCAATCAAACATATTCTATGTGTTTAACTGTTTATATCTTATGCTATAACATTTTATTTCAAAATCGGATAGCATAGTGTGCGGTGGGCTTTAGGAGAGTTATCACAGGGTTATTATTTACGGTGTGTCACAGTTCGCTCACGCCGGACTCCTATCCGGACATACAGTGGACTCTATACGGCCCGGTGCACACGAGGCCTTATTTCGATTGCGCCATCCAAGGACATTCAGGCATTTAACCCGTTGACACCTGGGGAGCGTTTCATCAAGTGTTTTGTCAGTGATTTTTACTGATAACTGTTATAAGCTACTGAAATCCTTGCATCTGATTGGCTGAGAGCAAATTTGTCGGTAAAAAGTCACTGACAAAACACTTGATGAAACGCTCCCCTGGATTCGTTCATTTCCCTAGGGTTAATACATGCAGGGACCTTCCGGTTCCCGTAGGGAATGGGTTAATTAAAGCACAGAACAGGTCCAGGCGCAATCTCTAGTCACAGGAGCAACCAGTCTCGAAGCAAGCGCAATTCAAGCTGCGACGGCAAAAGGTGAAGGTTTCGGATTTGTCCGAAAATCGACTTCCGACGGAAAAGATGGTGTAACAATCTACAAAAAACAAATGAATTAGTCATTCATTCATGCATGATGCATACAGAACATTTGCGTGACAACTCTAGGGGCAGCTGTCATCATCGTCTGTAGGGGCCTATTGTTCACTGCTTACTGTGGCATGAATTCTATTGAACTGAACAATCAGTTTGCGTAATCGGCGGTAGTGGAATAGCGCCTCGTGTGCATGTGCATCGGCTTCTGGCCAGTAAATAGATCGCATGCAGCAAAATCGTCCAAGCCACTTATTGCAATTTGTGTTCGATTGCTGCTCTTCAAGCAAAGCTGTTTAAGCAAACATGAAGTCCTACATATCTCATAAACTAAAATCTTAAGAAAACTGTCAATGCCTGTTTTCCACATTTTCTCTATAATCTTGAGCTGCCATAATTTTTATCAGACACTATCGTACAAGCGCTCTGGAGCTTTATCGGGTATCTATGTCTTTAAAAACGCAGTTCTGTTTACCTTTAAACATACTTGGAACCAGCTTGTAAACGAGATTCTGTAAAGTTTTGTCAGACCTGTTCGAAAAAAAAAAGAAATGACAAAAATTAAGAAGAACAAAATAGACATTAGTACTGCAAATGTCCCGCAGCTCTGGAAAATAAATAAAACTAATATACCTGAATGAGAGAACAAATTAATAATTATTACGAGAGTGGTAAAAGCAAAGAAGGGAAATCAGAAAATCATATACTTATCATATTTGTGTCTGATGGCGTGAAGTATCTTGCGAACTCCTCTCTCAGTTGCTCCGTACACAAAAAGTTATACATTTCCATTTTATTTGTGTTTGATGAGGGAATAGATTTGTATCATACAGGTTTTGTGTAATAGCATAAGTGAAATGATTACATCTAGGGTGCATGTATGATAGATATTTTCTTTAGAGAAAATATAAATTTATGATTTTTTTTTTTCAGTACAGGGCAAATGGGAGAGGAGCTCACAAGATACGTCACAGAGTTGCCAATTTGTGTTTGATTGATTACAACTTGAAAAATTCACAACTTTCTTACTTCAAATCGGATTTCGCTCAAACTTTCACTTATCTGTTTCTTTAATTTTTCTCCTTCTTTTAAAACCAAGTTAATATCAAGGTGGACTTCCCCTTTAAAACACATGTTTTCTGATTATCCCAACTCAAGAAATTCTCCGTAACGTCCAACTCGATCAAAAATATTTACTCTAAACACCGAAAGCCCCTATTCTCTTTATATTCCTCTAAGAACGTTTGTCTGGTGATAACAAAATATATGGAAAACAAACACTGTGATACCTGATATTCAGGAGAGGTCTTGTCTTGTGAACCTGTGTGTCGCATACTGGGCACTGCTTACTGGTGTGCAGATAACGAACGATACAACTCCGACAGACTGTATTAAAAACAAAAGAGAATGATATATCGTCTGTTGAGAACCAGGAGGGAGCTAACACTAACAGGTAAAAAAAAATTAAAATACATGATTTAACCCTTTCGAGACAATTGACCACATTTTGTGGTTTGGCCCAATAACTTTTGATTTAGAGCCTTAAAAAATATACCAGATGCATGAGTAGAAAGAGCAAAAAATTCTGCACATACTGTGTCCATTTTCGTTGCATAATCATATTGCGTTTGATGCCAGGAATTTTAAAAAGGAAAATAAGATTGAACATCCTTAAATTGGCAACATATTGAGAGGTTCAAAATCATTGTTTTTTGTCCAAATTGGCAACTTTTTCAACTTTTCAACAAAGTTCCTAACCATGTATATTATTTTCAAGACATTACATCTTATTAGAACCACGTAGCACTAAAAGAAAAATATTATTGTTGCCAATTTGCAGAACAAAATGTGATCAATTGAGCTCTTAAATAATTCCTGTCCTGAAAGGGTTAACGCCAGTCTGGCTCTCAGCAGATCGACAATAATGAAGATGAGTAAGCACATGCATGGGAGGGGCCTGAAATTAGTCATTGAGTAGGCTAATTTTCCTATCCCCATCCCCTAATAGACCGCTTCTGTAATGTATACAAATTTATGCACATAATTCTCTGAGCACCTAGTGACGAGCTATTCCATTAACCTGCTTTCTATAAATAAGCCTCAATGCTTGGAATCCAGTTTGCATACATTATCTGCTGCTATATCCGGCAAGCTTTCAGGTTGTCAAGAACAACCTTTGTTTGAAAGGTATGTATAAAATTTGCATACATTACCGAAGCGGTCTATTTTTTAAAGGGACCGAAAAGTCGCCAATCGTGGTGTTTTGGAGCTTGGTCCGGCTCGGGTAATATTCAGGAATCTCCGTACATCTTCGGTTAACGAGCACGCAATTGCAGTGATTCGACCGAAGAAAGAAGAACTGAACAACTCAACTGACAAACTACCCCACCCTCGACAGCAATTTTGTTCGCTGCTCCAAGATTGTTATTATGCACGGCCTTGCAATAGTACATGGATATCGAGCGGTGGCTCCCTTTAAAATAACATTGTTTATCAAACCATGACAATACTCATTGTACCTCGTATTTGTTGCATAATTTGAAGAGAATAATGCTTCTGCTCTTTACTCATTTGTGTCCTCCTCCTCCTCCTCCTCCTCCCCCCCCCCCTCTCTCTCTCTCTCTCTCTCTTTCTCTTCCGCCTGTATCTTCCCTCACTTTCTTTTTCCCCTCCAACTCTCTCTTTCTTTCTCTCTCTCTCTCTCCTCTTCACACCACTCATCCTTTCACTTTTATTTACAATACATCTGTGTAATTTCAAATGGGAGAAAACGGCAAAGGGAAAATAGACAGTGAGAGAGAGAGAGAGAGAGAGTGAATGTTTTGTTTCTTTATTTTGTTGTTTGTTTGTTGCTTGTTTTTGTTTTTGTTCGGGGGGAGGGGCGGGGGGGGGGAATATACACAAATTGGATATAATTTATGACACAAATATACTCACATGAATGCAGGCATTCAATGATACTTGTAGCATCCACGATGTATCCTTTGCACAGCGAACATGTCAGGTGTTGGTTAAGGTCCGTTATCTTCAGCCGAGTTTTGCGATGCATGGTGACTCTGTAATTGTGACGAAAAAAAAAGAGAATATACATGTAGCAACAAGTTAGAAAATAGAAAAAATAATGAAAATGGTAATCATAGTACACAAGTATCTTCCTTTAAAGGTACATTCGACGAGTTTTGCGATGCAAAAAAAAAAGAAGAAAAAAAAAGAGTATGATAACATTATTGATGATGATAAACAGTATCTTCACAATGTTCACCGCGTTTTGCGACGCATCGCGACTCCGTAATTATGACAACAGCAACAGAGTAAAGCAAAATTTTAAAAATAGAAATCTTATGACAATAACAAATAGTTGTGTTCCGTTCTTGTATAGTGCATAACTTCCTCAGACGCTACCAAAGAGCTTTAGAAAGTTTGAAAGTATATATTACGACGCATATAATGTGTGAGTCAATAAAAAAGACACCCATATACCAGCCCCAATAATAATAAAAACAAAAACAAAAAAAACACGTGAAATCGCGGAAATTATCATGATGGTATGGTAGTTGATCATGTTTTCTTTAATTTGATGGGCTGCTCACCAACATGCGATCATGGATGACTGAGCACTAGCCATTTTCTTAAAAGATGTCAGAGTCGTCTTTGCCCATGTTTGGGCTAAATTGCGTTCAGGGGAGCGTTTCATCAAGTGTTTTGTCAGTGATTTTATCGACAACATTAGCTACTGAAATCCTTGAATCTGATTGGCTGAGAGCAAATTTGTCGGTAAAAAATCACTGACAAGACACTTGATGAAACGCCCCCAGGAGTAACTTTCATTATTTGTGAATGCATTCAACTGAAATGGAGATCATTCAGCCAACCTTGGGTTGACCGTTCATTTCATTCAGCTACAATAATATGAGTATCTTTGATTGAATCTATATGCACTGATTGCAACGAGGTCGTAGTTGAGTGGTTTAATCACTCCACTGGGGATGCAAAGGTCGTGGGTTCGAACCCTGCATGGCAAGGCACTTATGTCTTTGAGCAAGGCATTTCATCTACATTGCCCCTCTCCACCCAGGTGTTAAATGGATTACATGTAGGATGCCAGCGTCGTTGTGGCTGGAAAAGCTTTAATGTGCGTCTGTAAAATGGCTGCTAGACTGGAATGCTCCCAAATGGAGTGGAGAACGTGGACTACAACTGCAGAGTCTTACATGCAAATGGATCCTATAACCGGTCTAATAACACACTGTAAAGCGCTTAGATCAATTAATGGGGAAAAACAGTTATTACAATCATTATTATTATTATTATAATTATTGTTATCATTATTATTATTATTACCATTATAAATAAAAAGCAGTTACACCTTGCTATTACGGTATTTTTTCCTTCTTTCCACAAAAATAGGAATATCAATAACCTTTCTTGGTCTCATAATTTCCACAGCTATAGGTCTATATAGCAAGAAGTAACAAGGCAATTTGTGTTACTTAATAATAGACTAGAACGGTATAGACTTTCACCCATTTATAACAAAATGCGAGCGACAAATGTAGCCATGCATTCAATGATTTATCGGCTTATATTTTAACTCCATTTTGGTTAATGCTCAACTGCATATAGAACATAAACAGTAGCAGCTAGACTGATCTTCCAGCAACTTTGCCCCGGAGATATTAACAATCATATAGTTCATAATTTTCTAATATATCGGAATTTGAATTTTGTTGCTGTTTTGAGCAAACCTTTTCAACTAAGGTTTCAAGGCCTCAAGACTGTCGAAAGCTTTATTTATAGCTTTCACTTTATGTCGGGAATATATTATTATTATTATCTTATCGGGAACATCCATTCATGCAAATACAATTATGTATTATAAATTAATGAACTTGATTTCACATACAGGTACCGTATTATATTAAAGGATGTGCAAAACAACTAAATATTCGTAAATTTTAGTTAGCTTCTGCACAAGTCTAATTAATTAAATATCACATATTTATTTGGAACAGTTTTTCATGTTGGCATTAGTTTACTCTGGTACATGACTGTACAGTATTCTGTTGGCACGGAGGCTAAACTATATATTAATGAAGTCGTATTTGGAACACTATTTGACATATAGCCATGCACAAAGGCCTAGATATTCCTTGATTGTACACTATTCACCCTCATTCATTGGCATACATTCAACCCGACGTCACTGCACACCACGGTACACCGTTATCTCACGGGAAGTCGACTCTGGTCGTGCCGAAATTAAAGACCGGAAGATATTAGAGCAACCTAATGAATTGGATCCGACAAGTCAGATGATACTCCTACCCCCATCCAATGAACGAGTATTTATTGATCAGGACGCTTGTATCGCCGTCGTTGCTCATTCTCGCCCTCATCGACCACAGCTGCTAATGGCTCACTTGACAAGTTAGATCGAGGCAGGAGAGGGGAGATTGCGGTCGTTGTAAAAGCGCTGCATGGGGAGTCGCTACATGATACAGGAGCGGTGTTGGACCGAATTCGCCGACATGCAATTTGGCCGAAAACTTTCCAACAAGCCACGGACAAAACAAATGTCATCAGTATTTGGAGGATTAACTGATGAGGCTTGAAAAATCAAACATTTATAGACAAACATTTTTAATTGGGGGCATTACACCACTCCCCCCCCCCCCCCCCCCCCCTTGGTAAACGAATGATATAATTCGTCAGTCCGAAAATTCTCGACATATAAACCTTCGCAGAACGAATGCAGGATTAAGAAAAAAAATCCCATGTAACGGGACGCAAAAGTTTTTGGGCAAACTTTGTGATTCTTAGTGCAAAGTTAAAAATGATTTTTAATTACATTTCCTTTTCTGATTACAGGTAATTTTTACGGATACCACAAACAATTACATCTATGAAATCACATATTCGGATTGAACTTATACAGCTGCATGCATGTATAATGCCACATTTTATGCCCTTGTCATGTACGTTTATCTGGCCAATTCATACGAACATTAGCATTAGCAATACACCAAGCATTTTCTTTTTATTTTAAAGAATACCAAGCGCACAAGAACCAACAACAAATAAGAAGAGAATGGCCCCAAATGACAAATTGACCTTGGGCTATTGACATAGAGCGCTTGGCTCATCAAACACCTACATGCATGTGCATGAGTATATCCAGTCAGTGAATTGTTACGAACAACAGATGATCATGAGATCATATGAGATCACACAAGATGTCATATTCAGAGTTGACTTTGACATGTTTGCTAAATAATCATATTTACGCCTCAGATAGAGTACACATGTACACATTACTGCAAGGCATAAGGCATGATCCCCATTTTATCACGTGATTCTGCATTAAAGCCATTTTTCAGAAATTAAAATCTCGCACCAGGTAACGTCAGCAACAATATCAAGGATGAAATTCAAACAAGGGGAAGGAAACGATGTTTTTTTTAATCCATAAAACGAAAAATTATGATTCCAAATTCGATAACATATTCGAAAAATAATGCAACTGAATAAAAAGCACATAGTGTACATCATCCATCATCATGAAATGTATACATTTTAGCTCTGCTAGCGGGCAAGCTCGCTATGACAAGAGCATGACGTGAGGAAATCGGGGATTACCCCTACACTGCCCTACCGAATCTGTGTCACGTGATGATATACTAGTATGTTCACGGGGGTTCCCCTTATTCGAGGTGGAATAACTCCACGGTATATACAGGGAAATGTTACATTTCCCTGGAATATGCATGTACCTATCTAACTGCTCTCATAAAAAAAAAATATTTCCTTGTACACGCATGCACTATTCGAGGTCATGAAACAATATACAAGAATGCGAAAATACACGGTGGATGAACATACAATTTTTCTCAAAATGTGGCTAACTTGAAATACCTGCACTGCGCATAATAACATGTATGTTCAGGAGTGGAAATCCACTTTTTATTGGAGGGGAGTCATAATTATTAATCATTATCCACTCACAAAGGAGTAATTTAACCACTACTCTGGCATATCTGGAGCGGATTCTACAATAATTTGGAGTGGAGTCAACTCCCGAATTCGGGGGGGGGGGGGGTATTCTCATTTGAGGCCTGTACGGCATCCGCGTCCATGAAAACGAGTAAAACGGGTTGTTTTAGATTCCCGAGTAACCCGGGGATCTCGTTTAGGGTATCAAAAACAGGAAAATTCTGAAAAAAGGTATAAGATCATCGAAAAGGGTAAGAAATTTGACGGTAGATCTGCCATTCGGCATCTGAAAATCTTCCCGTGGATATTTTTTCATGAATCCAAAGAGGCTCTTTTCTATTCTTTCAATGAAAACATGATTCTGCAATGTGTTCCAAAGTAAATATTTGGCTTTAACACTTCCTTTCTGGCCAAAAATGGGCCAAGAAGAACCAATCCTCAGATAGGGTGTACAATACTATGCAAGATCTTTAAAAAAAATCCCTGTTAATATTAATAAGGATCTAAAAAACAGAATTTTTTAGCGGGTTTCCCTGAATAGGGTATCAAAAACCTCTCGACTTAAATCCTCGTTTAGGGTGATTTTCAGAAAGTCATGGACGCGGATGCCGTACAGGACTCAATGAGACCCCTCCCCCCCCCCCCCCCCCCAGGCTCCCTGGTCCAAAGGAAGTGATCCTTAACGTGACTCCTGTTATAAAACTAGTGGATTTTGCATTACAAGAAGATGAAATTTGTCTATCATTCCCTAAAATCAAGATTCCATCTCATTTACTAAGCGATGATCTTTATATACACACTGTTTCAAATGATTGTTGTTGTTTAAAACATGATGTATAGCAATTCAGATTATCTAAATCTATTTAGTTTCAGATATGCAAGGGGAAAGAAACGTCTGCCATATGACGGGTTTCTTGTTATTGTCACGTTGTCGTTAACCAGCCTGAAACACTTGCATGCACTGCAAAAGATAACTGTAAAACTACAGGTTTTGGGGCCATTGAAATCACAAGTTATTGCCGTTATTTCAATTTTACAGCCTTTTTCCTGTAAAACAACAGCAAGTTTGTTGGTTTACCGGAAATCAGCATATTATATTTACAATCGCCCGACATAAAACACTGTTAAAATACCATTTTCCCCATATTTTAACAAGTTACCCTGTTAAATTACAAATCATTTCCATGGTTCCTTTTAATTTATATAGATCACTTCCTGTTAGAAATTAAAGTTTCTACTATTTAACAAAAAACGGGAACCTGCTATTTTACACGTACTGTGGAAAACGGGCATTCCCGGCATCCTGACTGCCAGGAAATTTCCCGTCAAAAAAAGGCAAAATTTTTTACAGTGTGACCATGACATACCATGACTGCGATATTGTGCAAATTTAATGAGGCACCAAGTACAAGCCACTTTAAGTAACCGTCATATTCGTCACGCTGCAAAACGCAAGGAAACATTTTAGCCAATACTTTCAAGGAACCAAGGTATTACATTGTATTATGAAATTAACTCAAACAAACCACATTTACAAAGCAGACATAAATACCGTGCAATTTTTTATTTATTTTTTTTTGTTTTTGTTTTCGTTTTTTTGTGCCAGGCCCTATAGGCACGCGTCGATCCACATGATCAATCAGATACATGTACGTTGAACGCGGCAACTCATTTTTGATAATGCTTTTATTTATAACAAACCAAACCTGGCTCAGTGGCTGAGGCTCATTACAATTACATAAACTATTATAAATAAATGATTAACTTTGGTATTGATTTCAAAATGAATTATATATATAACATACAATAAATGCGGAAGTATCTGGAAAGCTGCAATGTTTTTAGTACGTATTCCCTATCTACAAATCTACAAAGTCCACTAATAAAGCTAAAGAGCTGTTAGATCCTATGGTTAGATCTATTATTGTATGTAGTCACCGGTATTAAGTTCTACTACTAGAGCCAAAAAGGTGAAAAAATAATTTTGTGAACTTTTTCGGTTTTTATTTATGTAGCTGGGAAAATTAACATACAATATATGTCCCCTGAAAAGATTTATCTTCCAATGCCGTCATACATGTTATTTGAAATATGAGTTATCAGCTGAAACTATGCCACAATACTATGTGTAGTCCCATATACATGTATCTATGTGCAGTGCACGTGACTTTCAGCAACTGAGATTGAGATTCCCAAACCCAAAACCTCACAATATACAACCATTCTAATCAATCTTTCCCAATATTAAGATTCAAACACTTTCGAAATATATCTTATGACTAGAACACAACTTCATCTTTAAAAAATAGCACTTTATATGCTAGCTTACGTGATCCATTGCCTTGCATGCACTTCTTATCGATTTGAAAGATTGAGGCTAAGTGTGAAACGCGATCTTAAATCATTGACACAGTTCTGATGACCTGCTGGTTCGTACGCACGTGCATGCAGCATTAATAATGCAGTGAAATGCTTCAGTCACATCGCCGAACCGACTTTACACTGATTCCAAACCGACCGAGTCTTGGCCATTCGGGGGTAATGTAATTTTTCGTTCGGTCTGTTGTCGGTCTTGTTCGTGTGGCTGAGGTATTATACACTTGTCACACCGATCGAGACAGACTGCAGACAAACAAAAAATTACATATACCCACATGGACAAGTCAAGAATCAATCGGTTTGGATTGGAATCGGTTTGACTATGTGACTGATGACGTATTGCATTTTCATATGTTTCAAAATTTTACAAATTATTCTTTATCCATTTCGCTCAGTGGTCTTACGGTTCCATATAGTAGGGAATGAAATATTTCTATTTTAGCTGCAGTGAAACAATAATATTCTGCACTCCCGGGAACATGAGTATTAATACTGGTGTATGACTTTATACAAATGTTGTATGGTTGGGAAAAAAAAACACAAATCAATCATTTTGAACAAGCCAAGTCAGGATTTACATTTGTATATATGAAGTTGAAGTTGAAGTTGAAGTTTATTGTCCAAAACATGCTCAAAACAGGGGCGGCGCCAGGGTATTTAAATAGGGGGGGGGGGCAAAATGACGCGTATAGCAACGTCGAACGTCGAGGGTCTTGAAATAACAAATAGGATTATAACAGTTATGTCATAATTGCATGGCCTAGCCTTCTCTTCTCCATTTACCCTTCTCTTTCTCCTTTTTTCCCCCTTCTTCCTCTTTTTTTGTTGTTTTTTTTTGTTGCTCGCTTGAAAAATGATAGGGGGCGGCCGCCCCCCCCCCCCTGCCCCCTCCCTGTAGCGCCGCCCCTGGCTCAAAATAACATAATAACCATACAGAAATGCAAACAGATAATATGACATTGGACAAAAGGTATAAGAAAATAGCATAAATGCTTATCAGGTCTCATACCTGACAGAGCTTACACTGTTTACAATAAGTTCACATAAGTAATGATCATTTATAACTTGTCTAAATTACACCTACAAACTTATGGAGTATGAAAGAACACATTTACAATATTTATGAAGAATGAACACCGTGAAAAGGCAAGATACATATTCAATGTAAGTTAGCACACATGATAAATGATTTTAGATTTTTACGAAAAGAATTACTCGAACGTGCATTGCCGGATTGACATTGGCAGCTCATTCGAAAAAGATGCTCCAACGAATACTGTCAACATAGAGTATTTTCAGGGTAAAAAAAATGATCGAGTCAGCTTACTGCCGTTCAAAATTTTATTGTATCTTATGAAATACATTTTCTTTTCATCTCCAATAGACCGGTTCGGTAATGTATTCAAATTTTATACATACCTTTCAAACAAAGGTTGTTCTTGACAACCTGAAAGCTTGCCCGAGGCTTGCCGGACATAGCAACAGGTAATGTATGCAAACTGGATTCGAAGCATTGAGGCTCATTTATAAAAAGCAGGTTAATGGAATAGCTCGTCACTAGGTGCTCAGAGAAGAAATGTGCATATATAGATTTGTATACATCACAGAACCGGTCTATTGAAAAATATTTTCCGCGCACGAAACGTATACACTGTAAAAAATAATATGCCCATTGGTAATTTTTACTTATTTTTCCCATATAGAATTTACTTTAAAACATAAGTTTTGCCACTTACGCACTCGATGTAAGTCCTACTAACTCAAACTTTCAATTAGTAGAATATACGTGAAATTCTAAAGTAAAATTAAATACAAAATAACATTCAAGTATAATTTCAACTTGTATTATGTTAACTCAAAGTAAGAAATTATAAGTATTACTCAAACAATTTATGTTGATTGTACTTATCTTTTTAAAGTAAAAACTGATGCAGTGCGTAATGTAAGTATTATAAATTAACATAATTCATGAATATTCATGAATATTCACCAAATTAATCTCTTTTTTTAAATCAAACAATTCTTTCTTGCGGTTTAATGAAAATTTAAGGAGTTTAAAATATTTCCTAATTCATTTGATTCATTTAAGCAAAGATAAGACAATTTTTAATTATCACTCAATTTAAAACAAATCAAAATCTATCATGATTACAATACTTAAATTATTTACGTTAATGTAACTCACTTTAAGTGAGTGAAATTCATTAAGCAAAATAAGTAAATTCTACTTAAAATTCCCCGTTACAAATACTTTTAAAAATTAAGGCAATTTTTTTCCTCAATTTTATTAAGTAATTTCAACAAGATTTTCTTCTTTTTTTTTTTCTTTTTTTTTTACAGTGTACGGTGCGAAGTGAAATATACATTACCTTTTACAGCTTGTAACGCATTAAGGTATTTATCTATTATTCTATCAAGATCATTTTATTTGTGTTGGTGTTCGCACAATTCCGTACAAAAAATAAAGATTAATGGAGTATCGTTTGTGACTTGTAATATATTATGATATAGAAAAATACGTTCAAGCGCAATTCAAACGATACCTCATGTACTTTAATGGAAAAAAAACCCGCATTGTCCATTATCAGATACCTTATACGTGGTGATATATTTCCCAGACCACAAAGACAATACCACAATCGTTTAAAAAAAAAACATTTTGAAGGTGATACTTCACTTCTTTCTATCTTGTTGTCATATTTCCTTACGAAACCATGCCAACTCTGCCTGTACAAGCAACACAATTATCTATTACCACGTCCATCATGTCCATTGTTTGCAGTGATCAATGCATGGCATGAACATTATTTTACGAGATCTATTGCGTGTGCACATGCACCTCATCGAAAGTATAGTAAATAACAGAAGCGTAATAAATAGATGTTCGAAAACAGTAAAATAATAATAATAATAATAATAATAATAATGATTTTAAAAAATTAACAGCTACACAGCTCCGCCTCTTTTCCAGAATGTCTAACATGTCTGATGATTTCCATTTACGAATGAAAAGAACAAAGCTTATGCTCGGATCAAATATTTCCACCGAAGCTATATGTCAGGTGAACCTCGGACCAAAGCAAGCATTGAACCGATATAATGGAAAAATACTAATAATCACGATAATAATTATAATAATAGTTAATAATAACAACTGGATTTTAAAGGCGCTAGAGGATACAAGGCGCTATCCCTTCTAACATGTCTAACAAATTAAGGAAAATAGTAGAGGTTATGTTATCAGATGCATCATAGGCAATAGGCCCGTGAACGTCTATTTTCTGATTCAACAATCAACACATTTATGTTGATTTTATGGTCAATACCAATGAAGGTGTTTTGCTTCGTGCATTGTTTTCAGGCAAAGACTAAAAAAGAGAAGAAACGAAAACCCAAACCGCAAACTTTCAAATGAGGTCATTCGAACGTCTGCAGCTACATGTATCGATCCAGTATAATGCGATTTTCGAAATGCAGAAGACATTCACTTTCTTTGAGCAATATATATAGAGCTTTATGCTTTGGGGGAGGGGGACTATTTTATAGGTAAAGACGTTGAAATGATCCCAAATTATGCATGAATGTTAACCGCAGACTTCTATTAAACAGCTGGAGCACACCTATCAAAAATGTTTAGCAATGTAGTCCAAACAAATTTGTTTGCTTGCACTATATACTTTCTGTTTATAACAAAACGTGATAATTGACAAAACGATAACAACCCTTTTCTGCATTTAATTCAGAGTCTATAAATACAAGTAAAACAAATCGTGTCTCAATGTATTTCCAAAGTGTTTTGCAAAACACCGAGAAGTTCCTTCGAATGAAGATTCTGCTGAAAGATGGGCATTATGAGAGGAAATTTTAAGACGAGTTTCTTGATGGGAATCACATATTATATTGTGAAATCGGTTACAGAGTTTTTTTGTTTGTTTGTTTTTTTTTGGGGGGGGGGGTTCAAAGGAGCAATAATAAATCTACCTTTTTGCAAATTGTGTGAGTCCAAATTTCAGGCGGCATTTTCGGATCACTATGTGCTAGGCTAAGCATGCTAAGCCTTCCACATGAAATCAAAAGCGGAACGGGACCGCTTACATTCATGAGTATCATTGGTGTAAATATCGAGAAAAAAACCGCAAATGTATACTAGACATGCTAGAATAAGCCTAAAATCATTTAAACTATTATTCCCAGCCGTTGTATATATCATGATAACATGTCAACATGTTGAATATAGATTTTTATTATCATGATAGAAGATGTAGAAACCGAGCGACCCTTAAACAGTGATATCTCGCAATTAAGTTATTATTCATTCGGTTAGCTTTATATTGCATTTCCAGTCATCACTTATGAAACGGTTACACAGCGAAACGAATGGTGATTGAAAAGCATTCATATGGAAACCCGTACGTTATAGGGAATCTAACTTAACATGTCCAATGTAATGAATTAATATGACATGTATACGAATCCTGTATCCTGCAGAAGATCGAGCGCGGTTTTGTTTTGTTTTATTTTTTTCTACCGCAAGAAAAGCATTCGCGATCGCTCTCTTTGCAATATTCATTCAAACCATATTGCCAACTCCATGAACGAAATGTCCATGTATTATTTTGTGCCCATTGTCAAAGCCGCTGCGGTGAACGGAGATGTGCAAGTATTGCAGGGCGAAGGCGGAGCACACCCGGGCTTCCCCCGGAGGATAAGAGGATGCCTCTCCGCTAACTCCTCCCCCATTTGGAGGTGCCTGGCAGCTTCCAGCTAAATCTACTTCGATTCCTGCTCGCTCCATCTCTCCCCCTTTCTCGGAACAAAGGATTCGATTTGAGGTCGAAAGCAGTCAGTATTCTACACCACCGAAATTTAATGCATTTATTAGTGTGCTCTTTCTCACAGGCATGGGATACCTGGTAGACTAAGTGAACGTATATACGAACGAATACTTTATGGATATGATTTTGATTTATGTACAGTAATGAAATATCACATTGCCGAATCAATAATAATAATAATTGATGCGGTGTAAATCTGATGATGCTATCATCAAAATTATATAGGAGCTGAAACTCAAAAATCACTGACGTATTTCACCGGGGAGTGAAAATAAAAGTTTACATTCTTAATGAAAGTATGGCTTAATGAAAATTCACTCTTTCCTTTTTAGAGAGCACTCGATATTCACAAGTGACCACTGACATAAAAATACAGTGACAATTCCTCTAATTTTTTTTTTAAAAGAGAGAGAGAGTGATGTAATTATATTAAGTCGATAATATTTCTTTCTTGTATTGGTTTGTTAGCCTGTTTGTTTGTTTGTTGTTTTTTTGTACGAAAAACCCTTTTCCACTCATCTCAGACCGCTTCTCCGGAAAAACACACATAAGAAAGGGAATATCGCTATAGAACTAAAAGCCTGCAGTCACTGTCCCACTGTCACTGACACTGATAAAATAAACACTGAAGGTTTGTGAGTTGTCTTGAAATCTGAAGGAAACCGTTTGATTTCCAGGTCGGAAAGAAAGAGAAACGAATCTGAAACTGGTCGTATATAACAGGTGAATCATCAAGAGTGTGCATAATTCATACATGTGAGCAAACCGTCAATAAAACTGCCTGCTAAGAAGATATGTGATATAAAATTATATATAATATATATATTATTTCGATATATATATATATATATATATATATATATATATATATATATATATATCGAAAAAAACTAGAAACGAACCTCAAACTGGTGGTACATAATACGCTAATCACCACGATTGTTTATAACCCAAATGTGAGCAAACCTTCAATATCACTGCCTATACTTATTCTATAAAGAAAAGTAATGTTGACAAATTCGTATAAGTATATCTCCTACATATACACTGACTCACCAAAATAGTAAGTTTCCCCTGACATGTTTCAATAAAAATCGAAATATATTTGATGAAATTTGTTCATTCAATAAGCAAGGTATATATGTAAATTTTCTTACCCACATTTTGATTGATAATTTGGGAACTATAAAACTGATTTTTTTTTTTCATAATAAAACTACATGAGTTTTTTTATTGCATTAGGTAGTAAAAAGGAAAATTATATTTGTGTTTGAAAACGAAATGCAAGGTTAACAAGTGTATACTCTTTTTAATTTTGTTCATATTTTGTTCACGCATAGTTTGGAATTCAAATTCATAAAATTGCATTGGAAATTGTGATGCAGTTTCATGAAATTGAATGACAAATCATGGGCCTGGATATAAAATGAACAGAAAATTTGAAGATTAAGTAATAGACATGTAAACTATGCACTGCATTATGAAACTCAAACTATAACTTTTTACCATGCAGTACCTACTACAATTAAAACATAATCTTATTACGGAAACTTAATCAATAGTTCACAAAATAACCAATCAAAAATTTTACACACTTAACAAATTTCATCAAATTATTTCTCGAATTATACTGAATCGTGTCGGGGGGGGGGGGATTTACTTTTTGGTTGAGTGTTTTACTAGCCCGCCCAACAAAATAATGATCCAGAACTCCTGGCCTAATACTTTTTTTAAACGTCTTATAATGATAAGTGTATTGAAGTGCATTTACATGATTTTGTTTCCCTTAAACTTCAGTACCGGTACTAACGATGCCTTTATGAGAAAATCAAAAAAGTATAAGAAATATCACATCAGGAAAAACAAAATAGTATCTATGTTCAAACAATGACCAATTATCAAATGATTAAATGGATAAGTGGAAAAAAATGAAGTTGAAACTTGAACTTGAAGTGAATTGCATCTTGATCCAGCCACTCAGCCAGATGACCTTTCATGCAAAGGCAAAAGCGGAGCAAGACTTTTTAAATAGAGGGGGCATCCAACCCCCTGCCTGCCCAAGTTTAGACATGGATATTAAATACCAAGAATAAGTAGAAGTCACAAGACGCACTCTACATTCTCCTGCACCCCCCCCCCCTCCCCTGGATCGGCCCATGGAAATTTTTGATTCATATAATGATAAACATTGTCTGATGTCATTACTCAATATCAATATTTTTTTCAAAAATACGCCGTCTACTTTATGGCAACTTGGCATGCTTGGTCGAACTGGTTATTCACTTTATTTATTTATAGTTTGTGATCAAGGTTTTCCACCTTTCCGCTCTCGTTTTACTCTTTCGATAGCAAGCCTTCAACATGACTGTATAACTCGTCGATTATTGCTTCGTTCCAGCTGTTGTGATAACCTCTATGCGTGTACATGTAGTTTAAACTTTCCAATAAAAAGAGAGTCACCTAAAATTATAACCCTGCATGCAATTTATGACATTTGCTCTATACTATTCCTTTCCATTACTTTTAACCCTTTCAGGACAGGAATTATTTAAGGGCTAAATTGATCACATTTTGTTCTTCAAATTGGCAACAATAATATTTTTCTCGTAGTGCTACATGATTCTAATAAAATGTAATGCCTTTGAAAACAACATACATTCTTAAAACCATTATCGAAAAGTTGAAAAAGTTGCCAATTTTGACAAATAACAATGATTTTGAACCTCTCAATGTGTTGCCAATTTAAGGATTTTAAAGCTTATTCTTGTTTTTAAAATTCCTAGCATCAAACGCAATTTGGTCAGGCAACAAAAGTGGACATAGGATGTGCAGAAATTTTTGCTCTTTCTACTCATGCATCTGGTATATTTTTTAGAGCTCTGAATCAAAAGTTATTGAGCCCAACCACAAAATGTGGTCAATTGTCTTGAAAGGGTTAAGTATGCGCTTTAAAAAGCGCATACACATATATTTGAGCTAAAACAATCTGTCCGTATTTTATATAATATATTCTGAATATATATATTCTGAAATTATCATACAGCATGCATGCTTTTAAAATGCTGTGTATAGCATTACGTGGAAAACATGATTTTGCAGTATACCGGTGGTAATGCTGGTCATCACATTGTAGGGGTTGTCGTGGTCGTGGGGGGTTGATATTGGTGGCGGTGATAACGTCTTGGTACATAAGGATTGTGGTGGTAATGTTATGGCTGGGGCGTTGATAGTATAGTGGTGATTGTAGTGGTGGTAGGTGGCGACAAAAATGTTACCAGCCGTGAGATCCAATATACAAATAACCCTTACTGTGCCAGTGAGGCAATTTGAAAAGATACACAAAGAGCATATAACAACAAAGGGAACATTTTTGCAAGGGCAAAGGTGCGTTTATTGCATCGATAATAAGACAGGTTTAATAAAAAGCCACAAGATAAGCCTCAAGATGCTTCAACATGGAAAGACATAAAGAAAGATGGTTAGAGAGGACTAGAGAGGGGATGAGGGAAAGAGGGGTGATGGGAGAGGGGGGAAATGACTTTTTTTTTAAAGGACGTTTTTATGTATTTGTTTACATGGGTGTGAGTCAGGATCCTCATGTCAAATACTGGAATGACAGGTATATCAAGGCGTATTCCTTGCTCCTTCTCCTTCGGTATTGTTGTGCCGCCCAACTCTCGAAGTTGGGCGACAGGGGTCTGCAAGGGTTAACAGTAATTTGCAAATCGATAATCAAATGTCTCTTTCCAAATGACGTAATTTAGAGGTGTTGTAGCCGAGTGGTTAAAAACACTCGACTGGAAATGCGAGGAGCGTGGGTTCGATCCCCGGTAAGGCACTTATGCCCCATGGGCCGCGGAGCCGGGGGGGGGGGGGGCTGGGGGGCTGCAGCCCTCCCCCCCCCCCCCCACACACACACTTTTTTCAGCAGACACGTTACATAAAACCTCGGGAAAAAGGTTCGAAAATTGTCATTAATGCGTGAAATCAAATCAGCCCCCCCCCCCCACTTTTAAAAACGCTCCGCAGCCCCTGTGCCCTATAGCTTGAGGAAGGCATTTTATCTACATTGCTATTTTAACGTACATCAATTAAAATGGTGTTTGACATGTTAATACTAGGTGTTAAAAAACAGTGGACCCTTTTGATTCTTAATAACTCAAAAATTATACATCGTATAGGACTGAGGTTCTTACATTGCAAAGTTGAAGGATGTAAAATTTATTGGGAGCAAGTTTCATGACGTTTCTCTGAATACATTTCTCAAAGGAGAATGAAACCCTGGGGAAATATCCATTTTAATGAAAAGAGAGGATAGATAGAAGCAATTTGAAATAAGTTCCATCAAAATCGGTTACGAAATGAAAAAGTTATGAAAGTTTGAAAAGCCTCAATTTACTTTCTACGGCGATCCTCAAATTGGCAATGTTGCTTCAAAATGGCAGTTTTAATAGTACAACTCTCAATATGTTTTATACACAAAATTTCATATTTTCTCCATTTTCTCTAAAGATGCTGCTTGTCTTTTTGTGAACTCAACATAAGTTGTGTCAAATACATTTTCCCATGATATATCTTGAGCTAAGGAGACAAGCTGCACCTTGAGAGATAATGGGGAAAATATGAAATTTTGTGTACAAAACATATGGAGAGTTGTACTACTAAACCTGTCACTTTGAAGCAACATTGCCGATTTGAGGATCGCCATATAAAGTAAATTGAAACTTTTCAAACTTTCATAACTTTCTCATTTCTTAACCGATTTTGATGGAACTATTTTTAAATTGCTTCTCTCTATCCTCTCTTTTTAATGAAATTGATTTTTCCCCAGGGTTTCATTCTCCTTTAACTGTTCTGAATATTTAATTAGATTTTCACTTTTTGAAAAATCAGGGATACAATATCTGTGAGTGTCAGTAATTAATTCAGAATACAACAATTGCCATTGTACATTGCAGCTGAAATTCCACCAGACGTTTTTTTCTAACCCAGAGTCATGAATCATTAATGAAACTATAGACAGCAAAATGCTGGCAGAAGTGACAGCTGCAACACACAATGGCGAGTGTTGTGTTCTGAATTAGTTACTATTACATACAGATTTTGTGGCCTTGATATTTCAAAAAGTGAATAATCTAATTAGATATTGAGAGCAATAATTCAGAGAAATAAAGTCAAACTTGCTTCAAATGAATTTACATCCTTCAACTTTACAATATAAAAATCTCAGTGTGATACGAGGAATAATTTCTGAGTCATTAACGATCAAAAGTGTCCACTGTTTTTTTAACACCTAATACATGTGTGAGTGTGTTTCTTTAAAAAAAGAAAAATATGTCATGCAGATGACACTATATGACTGAATCTGTTTGCAAACTTTTGATCTTTCAAAATGACTTATTCATCAACAATAATAACAACAACAACAAAGGGTGAGTGTGGGAAAAAAAATTAGTAGCTCATTTGTGAAATACACCCAGTGTGACCGGCGTTAAAAATGGAATTATGCTAGGGAGCAGCGCAAAAATTCTGCTAAATCAAAGGGAAAAAAAAAAAAAAAAAAAAAACCTGCCCCCCAAAAAGAAGAAAGTTTTGAAGCATTTTGGGGGTGTATTTTTACTCAAAAATTCTCTGACAAGCAAAAAAAAACCCCAAAAACACCAGAATTATGCTAAAATTCTGCTAAATTTTGTCAGATTATGCTAAGCATAATGCTAGATGTTAAAGCGGTCAAAATTCTGCCAGAAAGCAGAATTCAACGTTGAATACAACTTTATTCTTTATTTGAACCCACGTACGTGCTCATGCCCTCGTTTACCCGCGCGCAATAAGTCATTAAATTATTTACTTGAATTAATGTTCTCGAACAACAAACTCCTGAACAACCTTTCTTGTCGTATATATTTTCTGCTTATAACACGAACCCTGGAAGCATGACAACACATAGACTATCCAAACCATGCCGATAAGGCCCGATATGCTGTTGATTTATTTTTCCATCCATAATCACCTTGTAATAATATATGTAAATGATATGATTGTTTTGATTCAATGAAACACATTTTAAAAAAAAACCATGCCGATATGTCTTTATCAATCTCAAGCCCACCGCACACTACAGAGCGTCCCAGAAAAAAAGTTAACAGTTGGAAAAATTCTCCCCAAATAAATGTTTCAAAATATTTTTAAGGAAATATTCATACCTGTGGATAGCTTAGGGTCTCTTCTATCAAAATTTAATGACACCAAAATAGCTCACAATATTTTACGCTTGAGTGAGCAAAAGCCAATTTTGTAAAAGGGTGCAAAATCTAGTCTTGACAAAAATCATGAGAATTGAAATTGGCTCTGGCTGGTATCAGCCGAGCTGAGAGTCATGTACATGTAAAGGCTTAGAAACTTCCATATTCTGATCAATAAAAGACAATTTATGAATTAACAGGCTATCTTCTCTGTATATCCTTACACATCTCATCAAAGTTTTATGCTTGAGTGAGCAATTAACTACTTAGCTGAGTGTTTCAATATAATAGCATCAGATACAAACACTTCAACACATCAATTATGTTTGATTCAGGTTGTGAATAGTCATATAGTAAAATCGAAATTACGGCATATTACGACCCTTCTAGTCGGAAGAAAGGCTAATTCGGTTCCAAATCGTAGTGACGTCAGAGCAGTCCAGCGATTATCTACGATTTGAAACTGATTTGGCCCTCATTCCGGATATGAGGCTGACATATATAGCACCAAAACCCTATGTTGAGTACTCATATTATTGTTCAGAACCTGAAGCAGGTAGATTTTATTTGTTAAAATGCCAAATAATACTATTGCGATTTATTTCCAAATCGGATCGAGTGGTGAGCTTCACATTCACATTTGACTAGATCCATGCCCCCCCCCTCCCTTCCTTAAACACCTCGTCTTCCTAAGTCTTTAATTTTGACTTTACACAATGATTTCGTGAACAATTATTTGAGTCTCGTCGAATACATGTAGTATAATATAGGGAACGTCTGCCCCTCTCACAACTTTACTTACACCGTTTACTTTGGAAATATATTTATTCATTCTTAATGTCATGTCTTGTTTTATATTCTCAGACATCAAAGAAATCTCCATTTTAGCCGCCGTTACGCAAGACATGGTGGCTAATATATGATTCGTATTTGGAGCTTTAAAATGTCATTCAACCATTCCCGGAAATGAATTAATGGACAGATTGAGTCAGTTTCAACATTTCCCCCTCCCAGAATATTGAATGTCGATCTCACATTTTAATGCATGGTTTATCCTTGCAGTGCAAAAACCAAAGATGCAAATATACGTCTATTTTCATTCATTCGTTCATCGGACATAACACTGTAACTTTGATATATATTAGTTATAAGCTTGTATTCTGACTTCGCACAATACAGAATAATAAATATCAATAATGAGATTTTGCATTAAACACGAAGAAAATTTGCGGGGAACATATACAGAATGAATGGAAATTTTCGTAAGTTATTTTTTTTTTTTTCATTTTCAATTTCTCGTATACGCCATTTTTGTTCTCTTTTCTTTTTCTTTTTCTTTTTAACTTCCTTTCCGTTTATTTGGAAAATTTATGTTAGGTTATCAGCTAGAATATAGGTAGTACCGCCTGAAACCTTGAGAGAACTGGAGATCTGATAAGGCAAAACGCAACTATATGCGCTTTTTTAAAAACCGATATTTCATTTTCTTGTTCAGAATAATGAATCTGGAATATTTTCCAAGTGTAAATGAAAGTAATAATGTAGTAAACTCGTGCTTCTTTTGGCTAAGGGTTATGCGATTTTGTTGTTGTTGTTGTTGATGATGATGATGATGTTGTTGTTGAATGTGTATTGGATTTTAAATCCATTCCTACAAAACAATGGACAAAGATTTTTGATACATGAAAACGTTTCTGCTATATCACGAATATTATTTTCGAGAAATTTCATACTATATTATTTCATATTTAAACTTTCTATAACATGATAAATCTATATAATTATATGGATTTCTCATTAAATCTTTTCCAAAGCTATCGGGTACCTTGAAAAGACGTGTCGCATATCATGCATGGTCTATTATTAGTGCCCGAGTTATGAAATATCTTTCCACGAATGATATTTGCATTTCAAGCGAATCATGGAAGCGATCGTCATTATGATTCTGAAATATGCTTTGCTGGTCATATAATATATTACGTGTATTTCCTGTTTTCGTTCTGATAATATCTACTTTTCAAAATATGTTATTTTATTTCTAGCATACACGAACGCTTTACTGTTGTAGTATTATGTTTAGTAATGCCTAGCTGTCCATCTTACTTGTAAAGGTGCGTTTTGCTAGCTATATATTTTTTTTCACGTAATATTATTTTTGATACAGTAATATCATATTCAAATTCACGCTGTCATGAAAATAAGTTATGTTATTTCTATCTGACATGACCATTTTTACTCTTGCAGTATATGTTTACTTATGCTTATTATCTGCCCAGCCCACCGCACTCGTGAAGGTGCCAAAATTAATCGATCAAGCAATATTCTTCTGATATCAAAGGTGTATCATGCAGGGTTGTCAGAAGGGGGTGGAAATGTCTGAAAACCGCGAAAGTCCACTATCCTTGGGTAGCGTACCAGTGTATTAATGGATTAATTCTTCAGAATGCTATAAACAGACGACAGAAAATTAGGTGAAAATAAAACAACATGTAGCATGTACATTATTTGAATGTTAATTCTTACAACAAACATTTGGGGGCCATAATCAGCTTTAACATTTTGTATTCAACAACTCATGCAGAAAAAGCGAACTGCATGTTAACTTTAACTTGTTTATGCTGCAAAAACTTTTCACACAAATGTTCGTGTACACAACCTTTGGAATGCTTCACGTTTGATTGAATATAATGGGAGTGTTCCGCCATTGTGGTTTACAATGTTCAAGCCAGACGATCGATTTTGGATGATTGCACGTACATGTATATCTACCCCCCCAAAAAAAAAAAAAAAAAACAAAAACAAAAACAAAAACAAAAAACAAATAAACAAACAAATGAAAGCAAGGTGGGGCGGGGGGGGGGGGGTGAGATAATAGTATAGGGCCAAATGAATGCCATCATGTTTGGAATTTTTCTTCACTGTGGTTGAAATTGTTCATTAATTTCTTCAAAATCCGGAAAAACATCCGGAAAATTCCATGAAAATTGACTTACTGCATGTTATGGTTAAAATGCTAAAGGTGTATTTTATACATTTGGCATGGATTCTCTTTCCTTTTCTCTCTTTTATCATTTTGTTGTTGGTGGTGTTGGTGTTGTTGGTGTTGTTGTTGTTGTTGTTGTTGTTGTTGTTGTTGTTGTTGTTGTTGAGGGAGTACATGTATTATAACACCATAGTCATCCATGTGTTGGGACATCGAGATTTTTAAAAAAATACAACAAAACAACAAGAAAAGGCCCCAAATGAAATTTGTAGCATAGTTTATTTTATTTCATTAAGTGCGTTTACAAAACGCATTCAGGAAACAATGATATAAAACAGCAAAACGATTTTCTTTTCTCACGCGGCCTGAAATCTTTAAACACACCCTTCCAAATGGTTTATGATAAGCGTATGTAAATCTAACGTGCATTTTTTTTTCTTTCTTTTAGCTTAAAATTTTGAATATTCCTGGAAAAAATAAATCGCCTCATTTCACCTTTATTTGCTTTTGCATGTCAACAAAAAAAAATGCAATGTTCATTCATGAATTTCTTTTCGAAGAGAAATATTTCATCTATTCTTGTGTTTGTTTATTATTGTTTGGACTGATTGTGTATCATTACATAAAAAAATGTCACACTGAATCTTTAGACTGATTATGGACAAACACTCTTGTTTACACAAATTCTACTTTCCATGGACATAATTGTTTAAAATTAATTTCCACATAATAATTACGCCCTTTGAACAAAAACTGATTTTTAAAGGGGTCCACACACACATTAAGAAACAGTTATACAACATATATACACAACAAGAGAACAAAATGAAGAAAAAAAAAATACATGAAATATATCGTATAAAAGTAATTGATAATACATGCAGCAAGATTCACTGTTGGTATAGTTTTATTGGGTATGAATAAATATGTTTCCAGTCGATGTAAAAAAAAAATATTTTCAGATAACGCTCCATTTATATTCTAAACTAACAACCTCATAATTCCACCAGGAAAGTATACCATCCCTTTTCTTTTCTGTTCCTAATGATGAATATGTATCTACTATCTAAAATTATCTATGTAAACATAAGCCAGGTGTTATTGAATAATAAATCAAACGCTGCTTTGCTATATGCCACAAATTCAGCAAATCCATTCAAAATCATCAGGATTTTCCGTCATTATCGGCTCAACTCTTAAATCATACAGATACATGTACTGATGTAATAAGCTCAAAAATAAAAGCTACATTAAGGCAGGCATATACACATCGATCAAAGCGATAATGAACCATACATGCATCATCATGTTATTTTATTGATTAGAAAAAGAAAGTGGTTGAACTTAATCCAAATATGCCTGAAATTATCTTGAAAGATATGTTTTTGCAAAATATTATCTCTAGTGTAATGTGATGTGATGTAATAATAATAATAATACATGTAACTTATATAGCGCCAAATCCACTCTGTGGAGTGCTCAAGGCGCATGTAGAAATTAATTAAGAATTAAACAGAAATGTTTTTACATGATTTTTAAAAGAATCAGAAGTTATACACTTTTTGATGTCTTCAGGAAGGCTATTCCATAATTTAGGACATGCGTGGGCAAATGATCTTTCCCCCCAAGATTTTGCGACTTTAGGAAGTAAGAAAAACGCTGGGATACAATTTCTTACAAACTGGTTCTTTTATTTCTTCCTGTGGATGGATTGTACATTAATTTTATTTATCTTCATATTTGGGGGGCAAAGGTACTGGAAAATGTCAAATTTTTGGACAAAGAATGCAAAAAGAGAATAATTATTTTCCTTTCTGTATTTATTGTTTTTTCAAAACCCATATTGCAAATGTTTAAATTTATGTAAACATCTCGACAAAAGGGCCGAAGTTGCCCGAAATCCACAAATTTTTCTCTAAAAAAACAAACAATAAAATTAGATTTTAAAAGAATAAATGTACTTCACTCTGTGATAGTTTTGATATTCGAAAACACACTGGGATTATATTTTTGTCAAAGCTCAATATCTTGAAATCGCACCTTTAAAAAAAAATGGGTTATAAAAGAAATGGCTAGATTAATGGAAATCCCTTTTAATAAAACACTTAGGATAAAAAGTATTTATAGCCCATTATTAGTCCTTGATTCTGTCAACAACAAATATCATCAAGGCATGAAAGGGAAGTTATAATGTTAATTATCAAGGTCGTAAAAATGGCATCAGAAAAGCATAATCACGGAATAGATCTTTCACCACTATATTCACATTTTTTAAGTTAGGTATTACCGCTAAAATAGATGAGTACCGTTGAGTATATTTATTTGGGAGCTAATTTCCTTCGTTTTTTTTCTCTCTCTCTCTCTCTCATAAAAAAATACGTTTTCAATTAAAAATCGAAGGCTGAGAATTGCATCAACATGCAGCTTTAAAAAATGGGTATTTTATACAATGATATCCCCCCCAAAAAAAAACAACAACAACAACAAACAAACAAACAAAACTATTACAATATACTGCATGGGCCTATAATAAGAAATTAACGAAGACCATGGTTTGAGCAAGGGAAAATAATATACGTCCATGTCACAAGCAAAAGAAAATTGTCTCTTACTTTGTATTTGTTTCTGTTTTTGTTTTTAGTTTCGATGCGCGTCAATATCATAAAAGTTTTATTTGGAAATGAAATAAAAACACGCACACTGGCCTAGACAGTTATTAGAAAAAAATAACAAGTAACACTGTAACTAACAAAAAGCATGCATGCGTTACAGCAATCATCATGATTATTTTGAAGTTCCATTAATTCGTTCGAGATTAAAACGCATCAACATTAATGCCAAATAAAAATAATTCCTAGTGTTTTGTGCTTTCCTAATTCCTTTTTTTTTTATTTGCCCGCCTTGATATTTTTGTTATTTGTTTGTTCGATTATGAAAATAAATAATGATCTGGTGACACCTAAGCAAAAGGGTAACATAAATCATTATATAGAATAATGCATCTTAACCTTGTTTTTAGCTTCTTAAGTGAATGTACATGTATAAACTGAAATGATAAAATTTGTGTGCAAATAGACAAAATAGCATTTTTATGTACACGAAAAATATTGAATATCAAATGAAATGGAACTCCCTCCTCCTCAATATTTTTTAAAATATATATTCAGGTGATATAAAACTGTCGAACAACATCGCATTCAAATAATTTCGGGTTGGTCGTACACTAGTAATTAATGGTTTGTATATAGATTGGTATAAATCGCTGGGGTTTTTTAATGTCACGCAATTACTATAACAAATTCACCAAAAATAACTTTCCTGACATTTAAGTTATGCTTTGATTTTATGTTTTGTTTTTTGCTTTGCTTTTGTTTTTAGTTTTACATTTGTTTTGTTTTTTGCTTTGCTTTTGTTTTTAGTTTTACATTTGTTTTGTACCAAGCAGAATTAATTCATGTAAGACTTTTCACGTTTTGCCGTGGCTTAATACTCACTATAATGGTTGTATACAATTATTTTCTACCAAAAATGTACAAATAATTCCATTAAGCCAAATGTGACCATTAACGGTTGACATTTAAATTAGGATTTACTTGGAAAAGGAATATTTCTACTACACTGCTACAAATATATGTGACATGAATATAGAATCGCTTTACTTCAATAACGGATATTTAAATCCAGTACAGAACACATGCAGCCCTGCAAAAAGGCCATGCAGTATAGTAGCGAAAATTTACTGTATGCATGCATTGCGCAATACCACTTAATGATGCCATCAAAGTCCCATACATATAAAGAAATACAAAATCTGAAAATAGGGTATGGGAAAAGATATAAGAAAGGAAGATGTGATGTTAAAATAGCAAGAGCCTATAATTATACAATATAATACTATAAGTAAATTCGTGCACAGAATAAGCAACGGCAGCTCTACACAAATAAACGCCCTGGGAGCGAACGGGCCAATCTCGGGCACCGGTGCATTTTTCAGAGAGCGCATTTTTGACTAACATACAAATTAAGTTCGAAAAACACAATAATTCAAAATGTATGGCGACGATATTTCTCTATATTATCTAATACACAATAGATTAAATGTTCATATGGATGAAAAATCAAATACGGCCTTAGAATAAAATATATCGACGTTTTTTGGAGAGAGAAATATCTAGCTACGAGGGAAATTTCGATCAACGTTTGGTAACGGGGTTTTGAACTGGGTAATTACCAGAGAAAATGTTGCAATATTCCATGAGCAAGAAATAAGAAGCATATATAGGTGTGTGCAAGCAATCGTGAACATATGGTAAATAAATCTTCGTTGAACTACCACCTAAAAACACGAAATTCACGAGAAATACGAATGAAACATAAGTGCGAATTCACAAGTACATGCAGGTCTTGCTTGCAGACAACTTAACAACTCAAAACAATCCGCACAAAACACCAGAGAAGAAATTGTTATGATCTCACGAAACGAAAAGCATGACGGTATTCGTTAGAAGAAATTCTAAGCTGCCATGAAGGACAAAAATTTTGATATGTGGGATGTATGGTGAGAGCGAATAAACCTAGCAATTATAAGGACAGCTGCGAGTGAGTGCATCGAAACAGAGAGAGAACAACCCTCCGACCACGCACTCCGCACACGGCACTAAATCCACCATTTTGGATTCCACATAATTGACGAAAATTTACAATCGAATTTCACGTGGAAAATCACTCGGTTCGGCGCATATAGCACGATCCATACTACCACCTTACGAAATCTAAATCTTTGAAATATAGAGAAAACGACTCACATGTTTCCCAGACGGCACTCTCCCGTAAACGAAATATATCAGCGAAACTTGGAGGGTTTGCAGGTCGTTTTTCGATCTCGCAGCTTGTATTCACAACAGCGGGCTATACGGAAAAGACACGCAGTATAAAGACTTGTGTATGAATGTGTGTGGGGGTGATGAATGGCGGATAAAGTCACGTGACTAAATTCCAATTGACGGCTCATACGTACAGAATACATAGAAGAGTTGGACGGGCAGGGTACCTATATTCGTACAGATATTGTCAAGGGTCCTTCCAAAAGCAGCCAAGTATGCCGTTGTGCCGGAGAACCTCGTTTTGCGATGACAGTGACTGGGAAAATTTATGGTAAAGGTATAGCGACGGTGAACGCGGGAAAAATGGAGAGACTTCGCACTATCTGCACGGAACGTAGAGCCATTTTTTGCACTTTGTAATACTGATATCATTTTCGCAACGGATCGCGGGCGTATTAGAGTGTGTGTAATGTGTTGGCATAGTGCGATAAGACATCCTTTTCTTTACTCGTTTTTTTTTTATTACAATAGGAATTCATAATATACGCAGACAGAAGCGAAAGAATGAAGGTTGTGTTTCTGGTTCAATAGATACCGATTTGCTGTAATCGATATGACTAGCAAATACTGTTAAGCATCAATCTTCGAATCAAAATTTCTGAATTTAGAATATTACGAGTTTTTGTAGTTGCATTAAACTGGAAACGTTTGTATCTTAGAGATATTTATGATAACATGACTATATAGATCATTGTTAAATTTTCAAAAATATAAAAGAGGTAATTTTAAATGATAATGAAAGTCAGACATTCTTAGAAAAAAAAACAGGAAAAGGTGATCTATGGTTGTAAATAAGTGATGTAGGCTTTAAATTGAATTCGAATATATAGGCCTATTCAACAAGCCTATTTGACAAAATATTGCCCGTATTCATCCAATTTTCTTTTGCATGCTGGAAAAATAGGAATAAAAACAAAACAATAACTAAAATTTTCATCGATTTTTTGGAATATTCAAGAAAAAACAGGGAAAAAATGATACAAGGTGAATATTCCTCTGAATGAAAGACCATCAGCATGTTTTCTCCAAGTGTTTATCGAAATACTCTCAGGGGAAAAAAACGATAAGAAACAACCTTCGCTTAACTAAATGATTTTTGAAGATTAATCACTTTATTTTCACTCAAAGTTAAATATTATATAGCCAAATATGCTTGAAAAGAAACAAGCTAAAATTTCCCATTGATTGATAAATATCATAAAAAATATAACACATATAAAGAGAGATTGATTAAGTAATTTATCAACCCATATAGTCCACTGAACCGCGGTCAAACGTCATACACTTCCGGTTAAACCCGACTGCCGGAAAGATAAAAATAGCAAATTGCTCATTATCGCTGTCTTTTGTAGTAAAAATGTCAACGATTACAATGCAAGTGAAATGAATGAGTAAAAAATATGACAACGTATTAATCATGTTAATGCCTTTTAGAAAATACACTAACTCTAAGATTATATCTTTCTGTACTTGGTCTTTTCGAAAATACCATAACGTTATAAAAAGTATTTCTTTTTATAATTATATGGTCTTCTTTAGCGGATTGATAAAGATATTCAAAACATGTCTTATTATTTGTTATTATTGATTCCTGCCCATGCACACAATCATTTGGGGGGGGGGGGGTTCTCTATTCTTTTTTTGTTTTGTTTTCCTTTGTTTTACACTGATTTGTAAAGACTGGAAATGATATATTTTAGGTTATTATGCCGGGTCGATCATATTCAGATAAAATAGATTTCGTTTTGTTTTTAAAAATAAATGAGTATAAAGCTTTGCATAACATGGCGAACATAATAATTATAAGTATATTTTTAGAAAGATCATCGTTTTTCATTCTATGTGATATTAATTTCTTCATTGATATTTAGGGCATGGAAATAATGCTGAATTCAGACAATCTCGAATACTTTCAGAATACACCAAATATGCTCTAGATTTAACAATAACTTTTTTCATTAAGGTTATAAGCTGTAAAAATAAAAACAACAAACAAACCGTTGATCATGCAGTCTCAAAAAATTGGTTCAAATTGGAAATCTGAAACAAACATAAAATCTTCCCTCAATGGAAATAATTTTTTAAAACAGGTTTAAAGGTTTAAATAGTCTTTGGACCAAAATGAAAACTTCAGTAGAACATTTGGTTCCCAGAGGTTTAGAAAGTGATTGAGGGAACGAAATGGAAATGAAAATTATAAGATAATATGGTTCCATACAATAATTAAAATGATACCGTAAAACAGCAAATTAGTATATAGCTGTTAAAAATTCATTTGAGTTTATTTTCATATTTCTCTAGGATTGTTTAAGAAGAAAATAATTTGACAAAGATATTTTAAGTGAACATAATTATTAAATCAATTTGTTTGCCTGTAGTTGTTTATATACAAAAGACTACAGACTGGAGAAATTATAGGCCAAAAAAAATATGAGAACTTATCATGCTTATATATAGAGTAATTATAGGCCTACAGTTATTGATTTGAAAAAAAGGCTATATGAGTTTTACTGCTTTACCAAATTATAAGAAAAAAAATGAATAACAAGATCTAAAATATTTGCTTGAATAGGCAAATCACGAAGGGGATTTTAAGGGGTTTTTTAAGTCAACTTAAACGGTTCGTAAATTCGATCACGAAACATCCACCCCTCAGAACCAAAAACTAATCAGCTCTCTCCCAGTGAATTTAAGATGATCAAAATTGTACTGATTTTAGTGTTTGAGACGAGGAATAATTGCCTTCACCCATTTGCTATGGCTATAAAGAAGATGATTTCAATGCACATAACACAAATTACCTGGAATATCTTTAAAAGTTAGAATTAGTGCCCACATTACATTATTTTGAAGGAAAAAATACGAACAATGACTATATTTTGATACATTTCTAAGCACATTTGAAGTTCGTGATCACGTAATAATGCGCGTTACGAAACGGAATTATTATCATGATTATAACCATTACTTTTATTTTTATCTTTATAATTAAAATTATTATTATTATTATCATTATTATTATTATTATTATTATTATTATTATTATTTTGATCTTTATTACATTTAACATTATGATTCTTGTTGTCAGTGACGGATTTGGGGGGGCAATTCCGACCAGTGCCCCCCCCCCCCCTTTGAAAGAAAAGTATACATGTACATTTCCCACCCCCACCCCCCCCCCTTTTTTTTTTTAAGAACTAATAGCATTTTTTCTCTCTCTCCTTTTTTTTTCTGCTTTGGACCAAAAAATCTGATAACCTTGGTTGTTGTTATCGTTTTGTTATCGTTAAAGTATTATTATCGTCACCATTTTTATCATCATTATCATCATTTCATCTTTCTTCATATACTGACAATTTTCAATGATACCAAACGCCGCATCAAGAATATTTGAATAAGACTTATATACCTTTTACAATAGGCATTTTTAGGGTCTTCAAACTTTTGTAGATATTTGTTTGATTCTTTGATATTCTTTTTACTGTTGATTTGGGGGATATAACAGGGGCGATCGATCCGTTTTTCTGATTGATGGGGCAGCACAGCTTAAAAGTACCCTTTATGGGTTTTTTTAACGCCTCTTAATTACCAGCTTCTCCATGGTTACATGAAGAAGGCAAAATTAGAGAATTTGCGCTGCGAAATTGAAGACTGATCGTATAATACCTTTTGTATTTCATTGTATGGAAGGTTTCATTTCCCGAGCTTTGCATCATTTTCCTTATTTTATTTTACACCTCTGGATTTATTGGTGGGGCAAAACGATATGTTTGCCCCCCCCCCCCCGCCACCCCATAATCGACGCCCCTGCATATAACCGTAGGCAGAATTAGTCTTGTGACAAATATTTTGAGGCATTAGAAATTTAGCACAGAAATATATCGACACAAAAATAATTATCAATTCTGCACCTTTCATGTAGACCTATATCTGTATTGAAGTTATTTTGTGCTTTATAGGAAATCAAATATACTAAGAAAACTAAGATTGAGTGAATTTACCTCAGTTGTTCTAGGTTTTTTTTTTTGTTTTTTGTGTTTTCTTTAATAAACGCACCTTCTGATAATGGAGAAAAATATTGTTGTCCATTACTGACTACCCGATAATCGTTTTACGTGAAACTTTTCTATTTTCCCCAACTATGAAGGCGTGCAATTTCTAAGTATAAAATAGCATTTAGAATCCTTCAATAAAATTACAAGCAAAATAATTTTTTAATATATATATATATATATATATATATATATATATATTTATAGGTAACAAAATGATTACACCACAATATTGACTATTTGAACTGATAAATTGCTCTTCCACATCCATTATTATACCATAATTGTTGCGCTATATCAATAACATCAATATTAAAACAGTACAAAATTCACATCAGTTCTGAAGATAGACATAATTTGCATGAATCATTCGCATCCATTATTATACCATACTATGACGCTCTATCATTAACATCAATATCAAAACAGTACAACATTCACATCTGTTCTAAAGATAGATATGACATAATTTGCATGAATCATTATGGTTACTGAACCACTAAGAAACTGAGGATATACATACACCTACATGATCCGCATCAGAGTATACAAGCGCATCAGAATAGAGAAACTGTTGCAGATTGTCTCCTAAAGGTGGTTGTATTGATTTGAAATTTGAAGGGGGAAATGTGGTAGGTAAAAAATGTTGAACTGGTCCTTTTCTCCTTGCACACTTTAATATGACAAGGACGCTGTTATAATGTAGGTCATTTTGAATTGTAGAACAAAATATGTCATTAAATTTCTAGAAAACAAATGACAAGGTAGAAAAAAAAATGAAAATTTAACGACAACAATCTGCGATATGACGAAATGATTTCGGAGTGAAGCGCTAGCTATGCGCTAGAATATAGGAGATGAGTATGATCAGAGATTATGATCATTCACCGCGTTAAATTAATTCTGACATGTTTATATTGCCATTGATGAATTGACATGTTCCATTTAGAATGAATAAATTACTGCCTGTGGTCTTCTTCAAAATGTCAGACATTAATGAATTTCGTTTCAGGAACTTATAAAGAAATGGGTATTGATATAAAATACAAGGAGAAATACATTTTAGTACCTAATATGTTCATCATGTTCATGTTTAATTATTACATGATTGTAATTACTGGGTGAAAATAATGGCGAAATATCAAGTCTTTATTTCATAGAGAAGTTCAAATTTCGTTGATTGGTAAGTAAAAAGTTGGAAGAAGAAGTATCAAATCAACTGACAACGTCACTTTTCAGAAAAATGCAATTGCACTTTAAGCTCAATCGATATTGAGATTTATTCTATTTTCTAAAGGAAGTGACTCAACAAGAAGGTGAAATCAGTGATCCACCCCTAAATAGTAAGTAGGCCTGTAATAGTTCAAGGTTCGAGGTTCGTATTTCCGTTTTTAAGCCATAAAAAAAACTTGTAAGTCATACATCAAACATATTCCACCAGTTAGTCTATCAGGATAATACAACATTCATACTCTTTGATATTTATATGATATTGTAAGGATCGAGAAGGCCTATCATTTAGGGACCAAAATATACCACATTTATGTGTTAACAAGGACGTACGATTTAGTACTATACTACTACTACTACTACTACTACTACTACTACTACTATTACTACTACTATATACCACTACTACTATACTACTATTATTGCTAGGTAATTATTACTACTTCTGCTACTATCATGACTGTTACTACTACTACTACTAATAATAAAAATACTTATAATAATGATAATGCTAATAATAAAATATAATAATAATGGTAATGATAATAATGGCAAGGTCAAATGAAATAATAAAATTAATAATAATTGCTATTATTATTATTATTATTATTATTATTATTATTATTATTATTATTGATAATATTATAACTAAACAGGCCAACCACAGCACAGAATAAAGTTACAATAAATAAATAAATAAATAAATGAATAAATATAAATAAATATTTTTAACATGATATAAGAACCGGAAGTTTTTATAAAGCGCATTTCAAATTTGCAATGACTTCAATACATTTTATTTCAATTGTCAAGCTGAACATAGTAATTTACAATGCAGTGTATTTAGAAGAAAATGCAACATTTTTATTGCTGGGCATAGTAGACTAAAGACCGTAGACAATTGTGTATATATTTATCTTCTATATTTGAATAAATTGGAGAGGTTGCTTATTTGGAAAGCGAAAATATCTGAGAGGGATTACCAACAAAACGGAATAACAGTTTATGTTCATCACGATAAAGGATTTTTTTTTTCAATCATTTTCGCCTCCCGTTTGCCTGTTATCGAGTTCATTAAAATACGACTTTTCATGAATTTACAACATGAAATGTTGAATGTATCACGTTATTCATGAACTAAAATAGAAGAGCTTTCACAAAATGGGTATTGTGGCTTACTAATTGAACAAAACTTATTTTCTTAAATTTTATTTGCAACTGCAGTTTAAATCCTATAATTATCTAACGATTCATGCTTTTGCAAAAGTTATCTTGACCATATACCAACAACCATCGCAGCATACAGTCACTTTCCCCTTCGTTGCACTGGGCGGGCTGTGCACGTATTCGCCCGCGCTCCATCGATCCGTTTTTTCGCGGCCATTGTTTGTTGTAATAGACGGCTTTGTGCAAACAACGCACGATTGTACAATCACTCGCAGTACAAATGTATTTTGATGAAAAGCTTGGCATAGAATACAAAAACGGAGAGAGTGGAAAAGTGCTATTTTGCTCGTTCCACACCCACGGCGAGTGTTGATCTACAGTTTCCACGATATAATGCATCGCGTACCACTATTCTATCAAAAGACATTTTGTGCGGGTTATTCAAGCTACAGAAACCATTCATTCTTTCTTCTCGTCAATCATATACATTATAGGGGTATAGGAATTAAATCTAATATAAATGTGCGTAATATTCATCGTGTGCAGGTTCTTTTGTACTGAAGGTCAAGATTATGATTCCCATTTGTTTTTCCACAAATTTTCATCAGCAGTTTATAAAGTGGTACTGAATAGACTACACGGATAATGGTAGGTATAAGTCCACAAATCAATCAAAAGCGACTTTATCGAAAATGGCTGCCATTCATTTGTTCATGCATTTGTGAAAACGGGCGTACTGAATAAAGAAAAACAAAGGGAATTATGCAACGAAACCCCCCAAAAATCGTTTCTTACTGTTGTTCATTATATTCATTACATCAAATTCGATTGCTTTTTAGAATGTAAAATAATGACTTTAAAATAATAAATTTAGATATTTACTATAGTTCATTTAAGAATAAGGCATTGCATTTTGTAATATTAAGACCATGTTTGTTACGACTAGTACATTTTTACCGACAGTATTTCTATTTAAAATATGTGAAGTGTTGGCCTTTCATAATACTTTTTATCTCAGACAATGGGAAGTTGAAAAGAGTTTGGGCTTTCATTAAATTTCGTTGGCTATACATGTATATAATTATTTTTAAAAGGATTTTTTAACGCTCTGTGAGAATTTGAACTGACGTATTCTCATTTTGTTTGTTGATTTTAAATGTCAGTGTTGGGCTCATCTCATTTCATTTTGTGAAAAATAAATTTATAAGTATAATTCTTATTCGTATGTTTTGGGACCTATGTAATACAAGCAACGCTTTTAAATTAGGTTCCACCACTTTTGTTTTATTATAAATTCATTACCAATCATTGTGATTACTTCATTGAATTCTTGTATTATACTCATGCTATTGTTCATACTTCGATGGTATTCACTATTTATCATGTATGATTTATTGTTAAAGAAAAACAAGAGTGGACAAAATAAATTCAAATCAAATCAAATCAAATCAAATTCTAGAGCTTCGTCGTGTATTCATATTTTAAAAACATAAACATTATTTACGAGCCTTCATTCATATATGAATTTGATATCATAAAGTATTTGTTGACAGTTAGAATTTGTATCAATCATTTAAGAAAACAAACAACGATTTAATTATGGAATATTAGCATGGGGAAACAGTGCGGCATGCCTGTTAGACAGAGTTTTTTTTATTACAGAAAAAGGCTATGCGAATTATAAGTAATGTTAATTATCGCCACCATATACAGATGGTCTGTTTTACTCTAAAAATGTACTAAAAATTTATGATATTTACCACCTCAATCTTGCTGTACTTATGTTTCAGTATCATAACTATGAATTGCCCACTGTGTTCAATAATATATTTACAGTAAACAACGAAATCCATCATTATTCCACTAGGCAAATCAATCTGTATCACTTTCCAAGAGCTCGTACCGCATTAACCCAGAATACTTTTTCATTTACTGCCCCTAAATTTTGGAATTCCCTCCCTTTAAATATACGAGACAGTATAAATTTGAGTACACTCAAACGTAAATTGAAAAAATCACTAATTGCTTTTTATGAACATTGATCCCTCAATGTTCCTGATGATGATTTTTGAATACCTGTGTAGCAAAATCTATAGACTAAATGAAACCTTCCAGATCTTGCCCCCCCCCCCTCCCGTCCTTACCCCCACCTCTCACTTTGTCCTTCTAGTTCCGTCTTTTGTAAAGTTTACTCCTTTAAATCGTTACTATTTTCCTATTACTATTTCCAGCTTTTTGTGTTTACAATATTTTTCAATGCGTTCTCTTCGATGGAAAGTATGTTATGTCTATAATTTGTTTGCTTTCCATGGCCATGTATCTGTCTTCTTCTTTTTCCCTTTTATTGGGCATTTTATGCATGATTGCCCAGTCTAGTTTTTTTTTATGTACTGTATTCATGATTTATCTTTCGCCAGGGACCAGCGCTTCTATACAAGCTCTGCTTCTAAGCTGGTCTCTTTTCATTCCCATTTTCATAAAATTAATCTTACGTAGTCTTCATTGATGTTACTTTTTTTTTTCTTACAACTCAAACTTTAATGCACTTTGTTTTGCTTGTAATGATCGAAAAATGTTTCTACACTAAGTTGTGTTGCCATTTATTTTGTATATTGTTAATTTCATAATACTTACTATTATATACTTTGAAAAATGAAAATGTAATGAAATAAAATCTAAATCTGAAATCTGAAAATCTGAAACATAATGTTTAATTTGTATACCTATTAGGGATGGTACGACACTGGACAGATGTATTTTTAAAAAAAACAATTCTTGAAGATTTTAAATTATTAGAAGGGACAACGCTGACTTTGTGTACAATTCACAGTATAGTGCATTTGCAGTAAATTGTTAGTATTAGATCCTAAATTTTGTACTGTATTGTTTTCTCTAATAAAAGTTAGGTTAATATTTAATCCCAATAAATAATTTCAACCCACATCAGCGAATTATGAATGAAAAAAAAAAAACATTGAAAAGTACCCCAAAAAATATTGAAAAGTACAAAACCAAAACAGCAAAAGAACATCCTCCTTGGCGGGGAATCGAACCCCGGTCTTCCGCGTGACAGGCGGAGATACTTACCACTATACTACCAAGGATTGACGTCTTCTGGGATTATTGTTTTAAAGGTAAGTTTAAATCTTTATATACATCTTTATTAATGAAATGACATTAATTCAGGTTATATATGGATAGCAAGATAACAATAGATATAGAGAAATACTTAGTAAAATAATTATTCAATTTTCGTTTATAATTCTCTTCAATGTATTAAACAATAGAATGTGACAACACTTACATACTTTTGTTCACAATTGTCAGTATATTACTTAAGTAGTCTATTTTGATCTTCAGCTTATACCGTATTGTTTCCCGCAATAAAAGTTAGATTGCTATTTAATGCAAATAGAATAATTTAACTTTATTTCATTCTGCAGCGAATTATGATCCCCCCCCCAAAAAAAAAAAATAATAATAATAATAATAAATAAATAAATACATAAAATTAAAAAAATTGAAAAAAAGGAAAAAATAAAAAAAAATAAAGAATAAATAAATAAATAAATAAATCACAAAGACATACATGTACAAAACAAAAACACCAAAAATATATACTCCTTGGCGGGGAATCGAACCCCGGTCTTCCGCGTGACAGGCGGAGATACTTACCACTATACTACCAAGGATCGATGGCATTGCGCGACACTTGTTATGTATATAGCAAAAAATATATAAATATTAAAACGCCTAATGGAATACATTTGTAATTCATTCCAAATTATGAAAATTGTATTTAACAATAAAAAAATTAGGCATAATTATTGTCTTATGTGTTACAGTATCCAAATCAGATTATTTGATCGAAATGTGAATTGTTATGAATTCTCGTTTATACAGTGTGTCCCAGAAAAAAGGAAACCGGAATTCATGGCGTAAATTTTCTTTCATAATGAATAATTTCCATGATGAAATATACATGTATGAAAAACGCTGCTTCTCTACTTTCATGTGATGCACAATTTATTATTGTTTATTATGATTGAATTAAAACAATAGAAAGTGGTGGTACCAACATTTCATTTGCACGCACAAATTGCAAATTTGAGTGAGTTTTTAGGGTAGTAAGCGTAATCACATTCAAAAAAGGAATACATCAGATTAAATTTCATAATTTTCTCTTTTACATGACACCTCATGCGTAACAAATAAATGATGTATGTCAGAGAACAAATAAAAAGAAAATATGATTGATTTCTGCCCAAATGAATGGATAGTTGAGTAAGAAGCCATTCAGCTTTCCTGACCTAGCAGCTGACAATGGACTTAACGCTTGAGTGAATTTCTGCCAAGAAATCCGGTTTCCTTTTTTCTGGAACACACTGTACAGCAATACTCTATAATATATATATATATATATATATATATATATATATATTCATTATTATGAATAATAGAAATATGTATATATGAAACCATTTAGAAAGCATCAATATAATATTATATCTATATACATGTATATCTATTTGGAATCGAAGTATACTTGAATTTATAAATAACTGAATACAGAGTATGACATGGTGAAATATACTTCCTGTTACAGGAAAAGGAATATTTAATCACTTTTTCAGTAAAAAAGGAGGAAACTGCGATATATGTTATAAAATTTGGAATTATATTCAACTGCCCATCATTGCTCTGTACACAGGGTGTCGATCCTGGGGGGGGGGGGGGCAGGGGGCTGTTGCCCCCAAATGAAAATATTGGGGCAAACATATCACTTTGCCCCCCCCCCCCACCCCACCCCCTAAAAAATCCGGAGGTGTAAAATAAAATAAGGAAAAGTGATGCAAAACTCAGGAAATGAAACCTTCCAAACAATGACATACAAAAGGTATTACACGATCAGACTTCAATTCTCTAATTTCCCCTGCTTCATGTAACCGTGGAGAAGCTGGTAATTAAGAGGCATTAAAAAATCATAAAGGGTACTATTAGGCTGTCCCCCCCCCCCCCCCATCCGAAAAAAACGGAACGACGCCTCTGTCTGTACAGAATATATTTTACTTTGTCCTTTGTTTGAGAGGATTATCATTCAGTTAACATATTTTTAAACAAAATCAACTTCCTTCAACTTCTGTTTCGAATCCGGCCAAATAAAAATCGAAGCTTTTCATCTTGATTTGTGAAGAAGTCAAAACTCTCCTAACTAGTTATTTTCTGTTAGTTTCGAGACTTGTAATAAACCAGCTTTGCTTTTGAACATGTCCTACTGTTTCCACACACAAAAAAGAAATATCCACCAGGTCATAAATTATGCATCACTACTGTACCTATTAATATCTAATTATGTACTTAGATCTATGAAAAAAATATCATTGATATCATTGTTGTTAATGTATTAATTTTATGTTATGCGCTACAGTATAATGATTGAAAATAGTGAATAAATGTGAATGTGAATCTTAAGTAATTGTTTAATTTAATGGCATGATTCATAAACAAAAGTAATTCTTAATACATTTTTGATGGAGTCATTTTTAATATTAATTAAATACTTTCTAGTTGTTGGTTGGTACGGTTTAATGGCGATATTCCATCGTATAGAGCATAGAGTTGATGATTTTCGCCATAACAATGACTGGTGGTTATAAAGGATCTATAACATTTTGAAATTGTTATAAAAATGATGGAAGTCACGTCGTTTCCAAGAAGAATTGTGAGTAAAGCAGAAATAATGGCATCAACTATCATTCTTATTAAACAGTTTTTAATCTTGTTAACAGCCTTGTGTTAAAATATAAACATATTAAACTAACTGACAAGACATCAATTTGTTCATTTCTTAGCTCTTTCAGATTTACTAAAAGTTGGTTTATACTTTAATTCTATTCCATACCATTGGTTTTTTGAATTTTTAGAAGAAATGGTATTAGAGTATACGGTATCAGTACTATTGAACAAGTTTTAATTGCCTTATGGTAAATGAATACTCTTAGCATGCGTATGATAACTGACAGAAAATATAATTTTTTAAAAACCTTTCGTTCATTTCTTTGTACTTTTTTCAGATTTACTCAAATTTGCTTACTGTAATACATCAGTCTATATTAGCTTCATTGAAATTTTTGAAGAAACGGTTTTAGAGTATACCTATCAGTACTGTTAATCGTATTAACAGCTTTATGTTAAATGAATACACTTATGCTTTACCTAACTGGCAGAACATTAATTTGTTTCGTTCATTTCTTACTTTTTTTTCAGATTTACTCACATTTGCTTTACTATAATTCTACACCAGCCTATTTGGTTCATTGAATTCTTAGAAGAAATGGTTTTAGAGTATACGTATCAGTATTTTGGAACAATAATATCTTCATAGCTTAATAGTATTAAACTAGCTTTATGTTAAATGAATACACTTATCATGATCATACTAACTGAGAGAAAATAAATTTGTTTAACCATTCGTTCATTTCTTACCTTTTTCACGTCATTCACTAAAATTTACTTTACTATAATTCTACATCAGTCTATTTCCTTCATTGAATTTTTTGAAGATTAGAGTAGGCCTACTACGTATCAATATTATCAAAATATTCGTTAATCATGTAATGTGTTTAACCTTTCGTTCATTCTACCTTCCTGAGATTTACTCACATCTACCAGCCTCTTTGCTTGATTGAATTTTTCGCAAGCTGACGCAACTATAGTCAAGGTCAAAGGTCAGTAATCTGCAAACAATATCGAATAACATGATCATTGGTTTCATATAGCCAATTTAGTCATAGCAAAGATATGATCTCTTTCATACCGTTGGCAGTGATCCAAAGTTCTTCAAACAAAAAGATAATGCAATCAAAATCCCTGTTCTAATGCCGCTCATTTGCTATGCATGCACGTATGGCACTTCGTATGATAATGTAATAGCAATGGCAGGTATGAATATACTATACGAGAGAAGTCTATATAGCTCATGAAGGTGTTGTTTACACGAGCGTCTCGTATAGACAACAACTCGATGAGTTTAAAGTTATATGCGAGCAAGCCTGAATCCGATGACTGGGGTAATATATAATCTGTAAAAGGGGTAGATAACACATGTTCATTAGGCGCTATATAATTTTAGAATTATTAGTATTATTATTATTTTCATTATTATCATCATCACCATTATTGTTACCATCATAATTATCATCATCATCATCATCATCATCATCATCATTTTGATATATTATTTTCATCATTATCATTGCTTTTGTCAAAACTGTTTCTTCTTTCCAAAATATCACGAAATTCATGAGGATCAACGCGATGAAGTATGCCCTACGTTTTACAATGGTACTATAAAGTGCACTTTTGTAGGATTTACTTTGGACATGAAGTGAATGAAACTTTGATCTGAAATATTATGTTGCGTTGCATTTTACGTGTCTGCAAATAAAAAGAATGATAATGTGCTCTCGTCTACACTTTCCTTCATGAGAGTGAGAACAACACGGAACATAGAGCGGTTACATCTCGTTTTTCCGAAGGTTCATTATCCCAAGGGTTCATTTTTCCGAAGGTTCATAATTTCGAAGGTTCGTAATATAGGCCGTTTTCGTATATGAATCCATATTTAATGCCTGTATAGTCAAGTGCCTGGTGACAAATATTATTTCATTCGCCAATGTGAAGAAATGCATTTCAATAGCCAGAATGCAAATTGCATACATTATAATTATGTTGTTAGATCGAGCAAACCATAATGTCTGTCCGACCAAGCAACAACTAATGTATGCAATTTGCATTCCAGTTACTGAAATACAATTCTTTGTGACAGGTGAAAATAATATTTCGTTACCTGGCAAGCGTGTATAAATTTGACTGCTTACGAAAATGGTCTATTTTGAAAGTTCGATTTTCAGAAAATAAAATAGGGTTCGTAATTCAGAAAATGAAACAGGCTTCGTAATTCCGAAAATGAAAAAAAAGGTTTATAATTCAGAAAGTTATTCTGAACAAATGAAATAGAAACTTGTATCATTTTCGGAATGACCAACCTTCGGAATGATGAACCCTATTTCATTTCCGGAATTACGAACCTTCCGATAAACGAACCTTCCGAATTGCAACAAATGTTCAGAATCATGAACCATATTCCATTTTCGGAAATGTGAGTCTCCCCGATATGGGAAACTTGTGTTTCGCAATAATAAACCTTCGGAAAAACGAGTGCCTCCATATAAAAGAATTTCATCAGATCTTCAAGAGTGAGAATGGAGTAGACCTGGTCCGTGGAATTAAAAAAAGGAATGAAATAAAAAATAGAAAACAGAACTGAAAGAGCAACAAATAAAAGATAAAGTGAAGAACACAAAATTTAGATCAGCAAAAGATATCCTCCTTGGCGGGGAATCGAACCCCGGTCATCCGCGTGACAGGCGGAGATACTTACCACTCTACTACCAAGGATTGATGTAGAATTCCGAAAAGTCTGATTATAATGATTCGTCACCATTGTGCTTTAGCCACACGTTGCAACGAACGAGTGACTCCAATCTTTGTCCAGTGTACATTGTATATGTCTACGAGTAAATTAAATTTTACCCTCTAGTTGGTGTAGGATATTGAATTGAATTGAATTGAAATTCACATTTATTTCCTTCTGGCAATAATAAAGTATTAGGTAAACAAAGATCAATACAGTAAATGATACATACAAAGAAGGAGGCGAGAACCCGCAAAGCAGAGGTTGTGTTGGAAACGTCACAGACAAAAAGTAATTTTAAAAATTGTAAGAGCATCAGCCGATGACCATTTTTTTTAAAAGTCAGATTAAGAAAATTGGTATAGGAAGGAAGGAGAATGTAACGGATTGAATAGAGGAGAAAGGGTGACATATTTATACAAGTTGGTGACACAGAAGAGCATAATTACAGTGACAGAAAACTGAATTGATTGCCCTATGATATTAGTTAACAGGTTAAAAACTAATAAATCAATTAGTCAGCGTACATCTCATTTTGACATGCCTGTCCAGATACACAAATAGAATACATCACAAAAATGTTAATGACCATCTGTCTGAGGCCAGCAAAGAGCTAAAATATTCACAACAGATGGAAAATCCGAATCAAAATGTGATTCAATATGTCAGTGACATCCGTTCAATGTTTGGCTTAAATAACATTTTTTCAGACTGATATCAGAATACAACGTACTGGAAACAAAGTGCTTGGTTTCCAAGAACAATACATATGATAATAAATAAGGTTCCATTCCAAATACTTATACAATACATATGGTAATATAAAGGCAAATAATGAAAAGCGGAACCCTAAGCCATATACTTATTCACATAATTTATTCTTTTGATAGAATCTTGTAAATATGTTTATTGACAATGCGCTATATGTAAGTACATGATATTATTATTATTATTATTATTATTATTATTATTATTATTATTATTATTATTATTATTATTGTTGTTGTTGTTGTTGTCGTTATTTATTGATTATCTCATTATTATCATTATTTTCATCATTACTATTATTATTACTATTTCTATTATTATTATTATTATTATTATTATTATTATTATTATTATTATCATCATCATCATCATTATTACCATTATCATCATCATCATCATCATCATCATTCAAATTAATTTTGATCTCAGTTCTGGCTCAAGGCGGATTTGTATTAGTAAGATTAAAGAGTAAGACAAGCAATTTACAGCCATCTGATTTTCATCTCCTAAAAAGAAATACGAAGCTCTATGAATGGCATTCTGAAACAATGTGAGATAAACTGAAGGAATATCATTGATAATTCAATTTTTATCTATCATTGCAGAAACTTCCCTTAAAGTGTACCAATCACCAAAAAATATTTTGCTATGCATGTTAGAGATTTCATGTAGCTATACTATGTTGACGTTAACAAAACTTTCAACAAAAATACCAAAGTTGAACAGCAAAAATTACATTCTCCTTGGCGGGGAATCGAACCCCGGTCTTCCGCGTGACAGGCGGAGATACTTACCACTATACTACCAAGGACTGATGTAGATGCATGAAATTCCGAAAAGTCTGATTATAATGATTCGTTACCATTGTGCTTTAGCCACACGATGCAACGAACGAGTGACTCAAATATTTGTCCAGTGTATATTGTATAGCATTGTCTACGAGTAAATTAAAATTTATTATCTTATTGATGTTGGAAACTAATGCAAAACCCTATTACTCTGTTGATAAAATCTCGTAGAGCGCATTTGAATATATGTATATACAATGCGCTATATACAAATAATTACATGTTATTATTATTATCATGATTATTGTTGTGATTATTGTTAATATGATGAAAATGATGATGACGAAGATGATGATTATGAGGATGATGATGATTATTGTTATTATTATTATTATCATTATTATTATTATTATTATTATTATTATTATTATTATTATTATTATTATTATCATCATCATCATTACCATTATCATCATCATCATCATCATCATCATCATCAATATCATTGGATAACTGACGAAGGGGAGTATAAAAGAAACTGGTGTTGTCCTGCTTTGAATTGAGATTATAAGCCGTTAAGCTTATTTTTAATTCGATCTGTAGGTATAAACAGAAAGAATCGAAGAAAAGATTAAGTACATCATTCATATTCTTCAATAAACATAACCGCTAAAATTCATGCATTATATGAATAACCTAGTACAGGCAATTTCAATTCAACGTTATCATCTTTAAATGTGTACTCCGCTTATTGAATACCTTTAAATATTCATAAAGTGTTCCTTTAATAGCATGTAAAATTTGCTATATACGAAATAAACGCTACACCTCTATTCGACTTTGCATTCAATAATGTCATAAATTTGCAATTACTTCCAAAGAAACATTTCATCCTCTGAAATTAATGATATGCATGACTGAACTTTCACCGCTAATTAGTCAAACAATTCTGTATAAATTGCATCCTTTTATACCAAATGATAAACATAATTGATCCTTTTACGTCTTGACTCGTATTTATCACTCAGTCAGTCCAGAAGCATGTCAAATGACCTAAACAAACTCATGCAATAATATTCTGTATGTCTGGCATTCATGTTGCTAATTTGCATATGCCTGGTATAATTTGCATGTCAAATATTACATGTATGATTTACCTAATTTGCATACATGTATCTCAATTTGACGTATGTTCAAATAAACATATAAACTTGACGCTCCCTTTAGGTTTTGTAAATTCACTTCTTAAAACTATAGACCATATTGCATGTATTTTCATGCCTGGACTGACATTCATTTGTTCTTGACAATTTGACATGTGAACAAAGTACACATATATCTAACAGTAATGTTTCTCTTTGTTCTCCAATAAAACCTCCATTAAATTTTGAAAACACAGCTAGTCTAGCATTTGCCTTTGTTTTATTCTAAGTTAAATAAACTCCAGCAACAGCTGGGATAACTTTCCTCTTCAAATTTGATCTCAATTCTGGCTCAAGGCGGATTTATATTAGTAACATTAAAGAGTAAGACAAGCGTTTTACAGCCATCTGATTTTCATCTCCTTAAAAGAAATACGAAGCTCTATGAATCGTATTCTGAAACAATATAAGATGAAATGAAGGAATATCGACTGATAGGTTTTCTATTAATGCAGAAACTTCCCTTAAAGTGTAACAATCACCAAAAAATATTTTGTTATGTATGTTAGAGATTTCATGTCGCTATACTATGTCGACGTTAAGAAAACTTTCAACAAAAATACCAAAGTTGAACAGCAAAATTACATTCTCCTTGGCGGGGAATCGAACCCCGGTCTTCCGCGTGACAGGCGGAGATACTTACCACTATACTACCAAGGATTGATGTAGATGCATGAAATTCCGAAAAGTCTGATTATATAATGATTCGTTACCACTGTGCTTTAGCCACACGTTGCAACGAACGAGTGACTCCAATCTTTGTCCAGTGTACATTGTATAGCATTGTCTATGGTTAAATTAAAATTTATTTTTAGTTGATGTTGGCAGAACCATAAGCCATTTACTTATTACTCTGTTAATAAAATCTCGTAGAGCGCATTTGAATATGTGTATGGGTAATGCGCTATATACAGTAAGTACATGTTATTATTATTATTATTATTATTATTATTATTATTATTATTATTATATCATGATTGTTGTTGTTATTATTGTTAGTATGATGAAAATGATGATGACGACGACGATGATGATGATGATGATGATGATGATAAGGGTGATGATGATGATGATGGTGATGACTATTATTATTATTATCATCATTATTATCATTGTTATCATCATCATCATCATCATCATTCAAATTAATTTTGATCTCAGTTCTGGCTCAAGGCGGATTTGTATTAGTAAGATTAAAGAGTAAGACAAGCAATTGACAGCCATCTGATTTTCATCTCCTAAAAAGAAATACGAAGCTCTATGAATGGCATTCTGAAACAATGTAAGATAAAATGAAGGAATATCGACTGATAGGTTTTCTATTAATGCAGAAACTTCCCTTAAAGTGTACCAATCACCAAAAAAAAAAATTGTTATGTATGTTAGAGATTTCATGTCGCTATACTATGTCGACGTTAACAAAACTTTCAACAAAAATATCAAAGTTGAACAGCTAAAATTTTATCCTCCTTGGCGGGGAATCGAACCCCGGTCTTCCGCGTGACAGGCGGAGATACTTACCACTATACTACCAAGGATTGATGTAAATGCGTGTAATTCCGAAAAGTCTGATTATAATGATTCGTTACCATTGTGCTTTAGCCACACGTTGCAACGAACGAGTGACTCAAATCTTTGTACAGTGTAAATTGTATGGCATTGTCTACAAGTAAATTAAAATTTATTTTCTTGTTGATGTTGGAAATACAGAACCCTAAGCCATTTACTTATTACTCTGTTAATAAAATCTCGCAGAGCGCATTTGAATATGTGTATATGGACAATGCGCTATATAAGTACATGCTATTATTATTATCATGGTTATTATTGTTATTATTGTTAATATGATGAAAATGATGACGCCGACGATGATGATGATGATGATGATGATGATTATTATTATTATTGTTATTATTATTATTATTATTATTATTATTATTATTATTATTATTATTATTATTACTATTATTATTATTATTATTATTATTATTGTTATTATTATTATTATTATTATTATTATTATTATTACTATTATTATTATTACTATTATTATTATTATTAATGTGGTTGTTGTTGTTGTTATTGTTATTATAATTATTGTTATCATTATTATCATCATAACTACTACATGTACTACTACCATACTGCCATTATTCACGTTTGATTGCATTTCTGGCTCAAGGTGTTCAGATAAGAAATACGTAGCCCCCGAATCATGAAACTATCAAGACAGAAAGACGGACAGTAACTGCTACACTATGAAAATGATGGACAAAGATAGCGGACAAAATAAACTTTTTCCCTAATTCGTCCCCTCAGACGTGAATGAAATAAAACGCAACCCTAATCCCTGTGAAGACCTGAAAATCAAATACATATAATTAACTTTATATATAGGGCTGGACCTAGCTTCGATGGCAACGACGGACAACAAAGTTGCAAGTTTATGTAGTTATTTCATAGTTATACGTCTTATCAGTGTATTTTGGGTTTAAAAGTAAATATCGGTGTAATATGATTATCCAGTTATCATTATGCAATCTGCTAATTCTTCATCTAGACGATTTAATGACGTCCGCCGCTGAAGAATCGAACCAGGTCAATGACGATTCACTTCTTCCCACCCTTGTAATACACCTGTGGTCATTCAATCTGCAAATGCATTCATCCTATATGCAAATAGGATTAGTCTCGCTCTTCTATTAAGGAAATACATAACTCCACATTCTACCCTTCACAATGGTTCTGGTAGCCATAAGAACATCCTTTCGCTGCTATTATGTAAAATATTTAAACAGGTAAATATGCATGTGACACCTGTTCTACATATTTTTTACAGAATAGCAATGAAGAGATGTTCTTTTGTCTACTTTTGTCTACCATAACCATTGTGAAGGATAGACCGAGGGGTTGATTATTTTGTCCACTCTTTATGTCCGTCATGTTCATAGTGATAATTAAATTCATTGTCCAAACATCCCTTATCAAGTGATCGAGTTCGCAATACTTTTAAGAAAAATACACGAGTAGAACAGCAAAAAATATTCTCTCCTTGGCGGGGAATTGAACCCCGGTCTTCCGCGTGACAGGCGGAGATACTTACCACTATACTAACAAGGATTGATGGTAACACGTAAAATTTCTAAATCTCTCATTGTATGATTCTTCCTTGCTGTGTTTTAGCCTCGTCGACATCAACATGTATCGAGTCGGGGGGGGGGGGGGGGGGTACTCGCTTTTGGCAAAGGTTCTTAATCCCAAATGTTCACAATTCCGAAACACAAATTTCCCATTTTAGGGGATTCATAATTATAAAGTCCGAAAATGAAATAGGGTTCATAGTTCCGAACAAAATTTTTTGACATTATACTCCGAAAATTCATTATTTGCGAAGGTTCGTTTATCCGAAGGTTCATAATTCCGAAAATGAAGTAGGCTAGGGTTTTTAGCTCCGAAGGTTCATGATTCGGAGTTTTAAAAAAATGATAGAGGGTTCTTTTGCATTTTGGAAATTACGAACCATTTCGGAATTATGAACCTTCGGAAATCGGTATCTGGTGAATAATATTATTCACGTGAATGAGTGAGAATAAAATGGAATTATAAATATAATAATTTTATCAGACATGAAAGGTGCTAGACGTTGACTGACTTTTTAAACACAAAATAACTATAAGAGCAAAAATACCATTCTCCTTGGCGGGGAATCGAACCCCGGTCTTCCGCGTGACAGGCGGAGATACTTACCACTATACTACCAAGGACTGGTGACAATGAATAAGATTTCTTAAACTCTGATTGTATGATTCTTCCTCGCTGTGCTCTTGCAAGGCGCTGAGCAACGTATGAGTGACTCGAATCAAGGCGAACTGTAATTAGCACTGTTTGACGATTAAATCAGAATGTACTACAGGAGTTGATGTTGGATATGTTCATATTATTTTATATTTTTGTTAGATTGATTTACCTAAGTAACCCTAAATCATGCGCTCAATTAAGTTATTAATTTTACAAGTGTCCTTTTCATTCACTTTTAATGAAAATTCTAGCTCAAGGCAGGTTTGTATTAGTATCCCTTAAACAACGTTAAAGGCCAAGTCCACACTTTCAAATATTTCAATTTTTATGGATTTGATAATTAAGAATCTCTCCCTTGTATCAAAATAAGTTACAGTAATGATGATTTTACATGTTCCATAAGGAGTCAAACCATGTTTTACACTATTGAAGCAAAAAATTGAAATATATGATATTTCATATAATAAAATACATAAGGAAAAGTGAGTGTGTGACATCATCAGTTCACTCATTTGCATACCGCCCATGTTATGCATATCACTGTTTCATGAAATAATGGAAAACTTCAAAATGCCGTAAATGTCTTATTTCACATCCGATTTCAGTGAAATTTTCACTGTTATGCTTATTTACTCTATTTATTAAAATCAACTTGATACTAGTGTGGAGTTGGCCTTTAAAAGAAAATTAACGAAGCTCCCTTAAGGGTTGGTCACAGGAAAGTTACAATACTCAAGATTGTACTATGTAAACTTGACATGAACTAAATGAGACACTTAGGAAATATTAAGGTTGTAATGCAAAAAATGGTTTTTCTCTACATCCAGAACATTTTGGGCAGCAAAGCTGGGTTTAGGGGCACTTTGGTGTTTTTTTCAGGGGCGTGTTACATCCCCTTCCCGATGGAAATTTTTGTCAGTTTTTATGTTTTTGTAATGTACATCCATACCTCTTTGTTCTGACAAAATTTGGTCCACCGGCCTTCAGGGGAAAAATTTCCCCCAATTTTTAGGGGTGGTCTGACAACCCATCCCGACGGAAAATTTTGTCACTTTTGTGTTTTGGTAATGTATAGTCATACACCTTCCTTCTGACAAAGTTTGGCGCATGTATATGTTAGATGGGCTGAAATCGACCCGACTTTGTGACCCTTTTTGAGGGCTCTGGGGGCCAGACCCGGTGGCTTCGTTCGAGCTGACAAGCTTTTAGTGAATGACATGGATGGTCTAAGTAACTTTAAGGGGTCAGATCTCATATGTAAAATGGGGTGACTATTTCGGGACAGGCTTCTGGCCTAATATCATAAAATACGTTTCATAATAATGTAAGATAGAATAACGAAATGTTACTGAAAATAAGAATCAAAGCTGAAACATCCTGCAACATACGAATGCATAAACACTTTTGTTTCAATACATTTAAAAATATTCCGGTAGAAATACGGTTATATAAAAGTATAAAAGGTACGGGGTTCGAATCCCTGGCCCAGCACTAGTGTCTTTTGGCAAGACATTAATCTACATTTGCCACACTCGACCTAGGTGGGGAAAATGGGTACCTGGCAGGAATTAATTCCTTGAAATGCTAGAGCGCCGAAAGTGCAGCCATGCTAAAGCCAGGGTAATAATTGTGGAGCGCCAGGAGTGTCAAGTCTGACAGACATGTGCGCTATACAAGAGCCCACTATTATTATTATTATTATCATTATTATTATTATTATTATTATTATTATTATTATTATTATTATTATTATTATTGTTATTATGATTAGGAATGATAACAAATTATTTAGTTGGTGGTATCGTATAAAACAAACGCATTTTTAAAACGTTTCTATTTTCAATCTCGAAACATTATCTTATAGCAAATAATTCTGCCCGACTCCCTTTTCTTACTATTTTTCTGTAAATCGCATATTGATATTACATTTTGTAATATGCGCTGTCTTCATTAAAAATAATAATAATTATAATTATTATTATTAATATCGATTAGTCCAGTTGGTCAATACAAATTTAACAGAAGTTCATTGAGAAATCTAGAGTTACTCTTTTTTGTTTTGGTTTCAACAAATCCTCGTCATATTCGTAATTCACCATTTCATTCTAGTCCATGACCTTTCGCAGGATATGTGCTGTCCCAAACAGATAATTATTACGTTTTTGTTATTATTATTATTATCATTATTATCACTATCGTTATTCCTATGTTTATTATTATTATTATTGTTATTGTTATTATTATCATTATTATTATTATTATTATTATAATTATTATTATTATTATTATTATCATCATCATCATCATCATTATTATTAACGTAAATGCTCCCAGCAATACATCCATACTGAAACAATCTTATAACTCAGTAAACCTTTGTTAAATATATAAATCTCAAAATAATGAAGTAAAGTCTTCTTCTTGCCTGTTTACGATATAGGAATGCAACGTTTTTTATCTGGGCCCCGTTGCATAAAACTTACCATTAATGGTAACTCTGCTATCAGTGGTAACTACCATGGTAACATCACTCAACAGCCAATCAAAATCAAAGTTTCCATGGGAGTTACTATTGATGGCAAAGTTACCGTTAATGGTAAGTTTTATGCAACGGGGCCCAGATCTGTTTTAAAAAATAGATTTATTATAAATAATCAAAATAGATTTCCTTTAAAAGGGATTTTCAAACTAGTCTCGTGATTCTTTTCCAGTTTTCCCCCAGAAATGCCAAGAGTGATTCACATAGAATTCATCTAAAGCAGATATACAAACAAATTTAGACAAACAAATCTGGAAAACAATTTCCCAAAAAAAAAATGAAAATACAAAAGTAAGAAAGCAAAATGTGTTACGCAATGAGAACCATGAAATTGGTACTATATTACTATAGTAAACATATATAGTCACAAAAGTCATTGCGTATCATTAGCCTGTCTTAGATTCAGGGGCGGCGCCAGGGTATTTTGATAGGAGGGGCAAGACGACCTAAAGATGGCGTCATATTTTTTTCTCCATTAAATAACAGGGGTAATATGGAGTTATATGTTTAAGACCTCTCTTTTTAATACTCCTCTTTCTTCTTTCTTCCCTTTTCTTCCCTTTTCTTCCTCCTTTTCTTCTTTAGTCTTCTTTTTTTTTTCACTACTTGAAAAATCATAGGGGGGGGGGGGTCGCCCCCTCTGCCCCCCCCCCTGTAGCGCCGCCCCTGCTTAGATTATAAGAAATACATCCCTAAACATCTGAAGAAAAATGATCATGGTTACGTGTTAAAAAGAGCAACATTTAATCATGTTTATGTTGATTAAACTTGACTTTTCAATTAATTTTTCATTCGTACAACGGAACGAATGATAACTCATCATCATAATTATAGAAACGAAGTTTCAAAGAAATCGTATGAGGTAGTACTTCCTCATAACTAGTCTCGCTTCCCATATAAGCTTTTGCATTAAGCTTTTAACCATCTATTTTAAAAACGTGAAATAACCATAGAAACGAAGTTTCAAAGAAATCGCATGAGGCAGTACTTCCTCATAATGAGTCTCGCTTCACATATAAGCTTTTGCATTAATCTTGTAACCATCTATTAAAACGTGAAATAATTCATTTAAATGGAATTAACATGTGGAAATTTAAAATGGATTCTTGGTGCTATTCTACACAGCCTGATAGCGTTATGTAAACGGTGCTGTGTGAAGACAAAGGGGTGCCAACAAAAATATCTACCTCCGCGAAATGACGTCATCCTGTAACTATGGTAACGCAGGTGGGCGTACGTGGGTAGAAAACTGAACAGTCGTGCTGGGTCTTGGGAGAAAATGTTGTCGTATTGTTACGTTCGAGAATATTATGTAAATACACTCAGTCGGAAGGTTATCTAATAATCGTGCCAGTGGTTTTATTTTTTTAAGGATCAGGTTATGATAATTCTGTTATTCTTATATATATATATATATATATATATATATATATATATATATATATTTATGTTGCCAGCTTTATAACAATTCTGTTCTGTTGTCTTTAGTTTTGTTTTGGCGAGTAATATCTTTTCAATTTCACTTACTCCTGTTGATTTATGTTGCCATCTTTATGATAATTCTGTTCTGTTGTCTCTAGTTTTGTTAAGTTGCTTATCATTATTATTACTTGTTTCATTCTGTTTGATTTAGCAAATAAACTTGAGGAAGGCCAGGAGCCGAAAGCTTGTAAATACACCGAGTGACCTGCTTCATTCTGTTCCATCATTCTCTGTTCACATATCTATATCACATTATATAAATATTATATATATATATATATATATATATAATATCATATAAATTTATATTATATATTATATATTATATTATATAATATTATATATATATATATACATATTTATTCATATATGTATGTATAATATAAAGCAAATCTTTTTTTTGTTTGTTTTTTTTTTGTTAAAGGCACTATCTAAATTTTGAAAATGTGTGTTGACGATTCTGTCCAAGGGTTATTGAAAGCAAGAATATAATAAACATTAGTGAACTTCGAACTTTGAAATCAATCTTCTATAGTTTTAATGATAATATGATTTTAGGGTTATTGCAAACAACAACTTCTTTTTTATCATAATATATTTTTATCAAAATTTTCGAGAGGTATTCTTCCTCACATTCTCATAAAAAATAGCAAACAGTCCATATATCTTAAAACGTTGAAAATGATAGCATTATAATAATGAAGTCTTTTCTCTGCAAATTCCTTAATTTTGTCATTCAAAGTTTCATTTATTCCGATTTAAATATTGTTGATAAAGCATGCAATTAGTTGTTTGAATTCACTATCTAGCATTTGAATTTAAATTACCTCACTTAAATTCACATTTGGGTTGGTCAGACTCTCTAATCTTATTTTCCACTCAAATAAATGCGTGATGCATAATGTTCTCCAATTAATTCATTCTATACTCTCTAATGAAAGTATGTTGTTACAATGAAATGGAGAGAGTTGGCAGAATAAATCACTTCTTAAGTTTATTATAACTAATCAGCACAGATTTAAGGAAAAAAAATCATGTTTGTAATGAAACTGAAATATGCATGGTTTGAATTTTAAAAGCAATTTGTGAAATCATACAAGATAATAATCTCGGCAGGTGGAGATAGATTTCAATGCTGCAACTTTATAGTCATTAACCAGGGCTTTGCTTCATAAAAACAATAAATTGTTCCTATCTTTTCAACCGTTAATTTGATCATTGTATGTTCCTGTAGTATCAACTAAAAAAAAAATCAATCTAAATTGTGTTTTCGACAGTACACAACTATATGCAGTATTTTTGAAAAGTGCTGTGGCACGATTATGAATAAGAGCTCTATATAATATTGTATTGTATTGTATATGTATATTTTATTGCATGACAAATTTGCCCGCAGCCAATAAAGTGCAATGATTACAGTAATCCATTATTGATATCCATTATTGTTACGTGTAACCATGAGGCTTCATGGTGTAACGTGTAACATTATTATAAACTGACAAGTTTACTAAGTAACATTATTTCAAACTGACAAACTGAGTTTTATGGAACAGGGCCCGTAAATGCCAAAGGTAATGACCACAAACACGATTCCAGAATCTGATGATGATTCCTGTGGCAAATTTTCTGGAAAAAAAATACATTTTAAAGGCAATGCACTAGTAAGACATAGAAATTATTACATTTCCGTCAAAAAATATGTGATCTGCATAATGCAAAAGAAAGTAATATGCCTTTAAAATGCTTCAGACTTTGCTTAGGCAGTATTTCCAGATTTTGACCGATGTAAGGGTCATTTTACATGATGGAGATTGTCACTTTTTAATCATCACTTTATTGAACATCAAAGGAACATAATGTGTAATCATTATAGTTTCAAAGATTGAAAAGATTTACGCCCATCAGGTTATTCAGTAATTAATCAATTTTTATCATAACAATTTTTTTAAAAATCTTTTACTAAAACCTGAACCTTACCATTCAATGTATTCTTGATGATGTAAACAAGAATTTTTTTTTTTTTTTTTTTAACTCAGCTGCACCCTCAAACATTATTATTCATTGGAATTTTTCTTGATATATTATTCCTTCTAGATTGTTGATCTGGGCCCTCTTGCATAAAAAAAGTTGCGTTTAAACGCAAGGCAAAAATTAAACGCAACTTGATTAATTTTTTAGCCAATCAGGATCTCGTATTTGGGACTTGCTTTTAATTTTTTTTTAATGCAACTTTTATGCAAGAGGGCCCAGATAAACCTGTATTTCTGGTATATTTCGCACTTTGATTATTTCAATACACTGAAAAGCATTGTAAATCTATATTGATTTAATTTTATCAATTTTCCTTGTGTTTCACGACTCATACAAAAGAAAAATCAATTTTGAAGAAATTATTGTGCAAGTGTTTATCTCAGTGATGAAACAAACCATTGTATTGTATCAAATATACCCTATTCTCTTATATAAAATTTCTCAAGTTGATTATAAATGTACAAAAAAGACGATTTTTTAACCAATTTGTTGAAAGGTATTTAGGAACACTTTGTAATACCATTTATTATACGTTTCCTTTCAATATGATTGATTTTTTTTCAGGCTGAGATTTTCTCTTTTATCTTAATAAACAGAAAAGCACAACAGAATTTGATTATAAATATACACAAAAGACGATTTTTAACCATTTTCTTGGAAGGTATTTAAGAACACTTTGTAATACCAATCATTATACGTTTCCTTTCGATACGATTGTTGTTGTTTTTTCAGGCTGAGATTTTCTCTTTTCTCTTTTACCTTGATAAACAGAAAAGCACAACAGAGATATTCGTATATAAAAGATGGACGCTAACACATACTGAAATGGGATTGTGCTGTCACTATTTGATAATAATTTAAAAGGGATGTTATATAAACCACATAACCACAAACCGCGAGTAGACCTTCCTACACCACATGTTTAACATGTTTAATGCTCATGAGAGGAAAAACAAAACAAATCTCATCCTAGAAAAATCAACAAGTCTATACAGACATCAAAGTGGTGAGTCCACCCTTGTATTTAGTTGATTAGTTGACGAGGGAAGGCCTTGGAGTGGTTCAGGAATTATCTCACTGACAAAAAACAATTCTTTAGTATAAATGGTCAAGATTCTTACCAACTATCAATATCTTGTGGTGTTCTTCAAGGTTCCTTATTAGGTCCCTTGTTATTTATTATATACATAAATGGCTTCCAAAATTCGTCTGAAATTCTGTCATTTATTCTCTTCGCAGATGACTCTATAATAGTTTCTTTTAACATCGCAACCCCCAAATTCTCCTTCAAATTGTAAATGATGAACTGAAACTGGTCCACTCCTGGATAAATGCTAACAAACTATCTTTGAATGTTAAAGACAAAATCATTATATGTTATTCAGTAATTCTATGAAATCCCTACCAGGGAGCATATCAATTGAAAATACAAATCTAAGCCAAGTGGATTCCACAAAATTTCTTGGTATCTATATTGACAGGGACTTATCATAGAAGATACATATCAATTATTTATGTAAATTATTGTCCAGAAATACAGGCATCTTAAATAAACTCAAACATGATACAGTCAGATCACGGGGTTTAGAATAAAACGACAATTTTCTCCAAAAGGTTCCTTATACTTTGCATGCTCACTAGGGCTATAATACAAATAAACACTATACTCTATAAAACTTTTAATTAATTGATTTTTTAAACATGATAGTAATTTGGGGGAATTTGCCACAAGCCTATAACGTTTTTATGTAATCAAATCCTCACGATACATTATTTGATATACTACCCTTACAGGGGAAGTCCAGTCCAAAAGTTACTTGGTTTTAATTGAACCAGAAAAATCAGACCTATAGTTAGAGGAAACTCGAACAACCAATAAGAAAGTTATTGATATTTAAGATCAACTGGGGGGAAATATGAAAATCACTTTATAGACAAATTGGCAACTAAGTCATGAGTTTATGATGTCATTGGCTCACAATTCACCAATTATTTTGTTTATATCGATAATACAAATTCTCAGAAAGTTGTTTAAGAATATGATTTTCAAATAACGTGAACCACGTTATATCTATAGTAATATGTTTTTGCATTTATAAACATTTATAAAATATTTCACGAACCCCAAAATATTGACATTGTTTTCAAAATATCATTTTCATAATCACTCATTTTTTAATGTATAATATATTAAAAAATCATGATTTCATGATTTTTTTACAAAAAATGTATTTACTCTGTATTAGTGTTTGCATGAAAAACGTAATACCTGCAAGTTGGTTCAAGTCATGATAAAATCATATTCTTCGACAAAAATTTAAAATTGGTATTATGAATATGAACAAAATAATGGTGAGTTGTAAGCCAACGATGATACAAACTCATGACTGAGTTGCCCATTCGTCTATTGATTTTCATTGTTTTCCATATTTTTTTTCATTAAGAAATTCATAACTTTCTTATTATAGTTGTTCGATTTTCCTAAAACTTTTTTTTTTCATCTGTAGGTCTGATGTTTCTGCTTCAATTAAAACCAAGTAATTTTTAGACTGGACTTCTCCTTTAATTGCAGTTACAAAGCACTGTGCACAATTTTCTCCACAATGAACTGAAACAATGTTAAATTCTACTCTAAAAAGACAAATTTAGCCAATAAAAACACATAACAAACGATGTTCTCTATTTACAAATGTCTCAAGAGAAAAAGGTTTTCTTTATTTTATTCTCTTCGCCATATCTGTCAAAATGATTATGATGAAGAATCTGGAGGTCAGAATTATAGATTTGAATTCTCCTCTAAAATCTTATTATTTAGGGCTTGCACAGTCTATATGGGTCCTTCAAAAGTGATACCTTTTTTCATAGCACGACTCTCAAACATGATTTCTGTAATTCTTTTTATAATGATTAAAAAAAACAACTTTTGTGCATGACTTTTCAATGACTGCGAAGGGCCTACAATACAATTCACCAATATATTGGTGTTTTCAGTACGAAGCATTATTGTTGAAATAAAATGATAAAGCCTGTATTGTAACACTGGAATCCACATTTCTTTTGTGTATTTAGAGAATGAATAAATGCAAACATGCACAGTAATTTGTATCGCATGCAGCAGCATGCATGCAGTATATACATCGGGGGCGAGCAACGCGGACTTCTCGTTTCCACCCCGCCACTTGCCCGTGCCTCTCCCACGAGCACACCGCTGAATAGCGCAGCAAGACGGCTAGGCAGCATCATACTTCTCTGTATCCCGCCCGCTTTATTCCTAGGGTTCCGCCCCTTTGCTCCGTTACACAAAGGGGAACTCATGTGGCCCCTCGTCGTTCCGCTCCGTACGAACGACAACGGGAACGACAAGCTATAATGAGCTCTTCGATTTTCTTTTTACGTGATATGAATATTAAATGATTTCAGGGACGCGCTATTCCAAGCCATTCCACCTCGCCGCTCATATTCCACAGACACCGCCAGAATTTTAGGCTTTTCATTCAGACCCTAGTTGGACTTCTCTCCCCTATATAACATCAATGTTTGAAAGGACACACTTGTGTTGGCAGAACGAAAGCAACCATAATGTTTCACAGGGACGAAACGCCCTAAGTGTCATGAAAAAGAAAAGAAAAGAAAAAATAAATAAACAGCTGCTATATAGAGGTAGGGGGTAAAAAGAAAAGAAAAGAAAAGAAGCCTGTTTCAAGGCAAAAAAAAAAACTGAATGCCCTTACCTTTTCGGGGAGAGAGGAGAAAGAAAAAAGTGTCGGGGTTTTTTTCTCCTTCCTCCCCCCTCCCAGAACTAAGAATGAGATAGCTAGGATTAGAATGGCGGGATTCCGGAACCACGTTCCTAGGATACACTTAGAATGTTGTATGTTCCCTCCCCAGCTTTCTGACAATTTTAGATCCGCCCCTGCAAACCCAACTGTTCGGAACATGATATGTCCATTTACTATATATGAAAAGAGGGGGTGGCTCGGGACATGTCCCCTCCGAAATTTTCAAGGGCATGATAGTGTCCCCAAAGGTTCAGTTTTAAAGGGTGCGAAAATACACCGTTTATATAGGCCTTGGAGAGCTCTAGAATGGATTGAATTTTTCTTAATTCTCTGTAGTTTTTGCAAGTCAAGCATTAAAACATCAAAATTATGATGAAATGACATCAACAGACAACTTAATGGAGAACACAAAACAGCAAAGTTTCATTATTCCAAAATGTAATATTCATGCTTGGTTGCTCACTCGATAAGAAATGATTGTAAATGTAGTTACTATTGTAAAACTCTGAAATTATGTTGAAGATCTAGCAAATCGTAGATATGATTTCACTCCATGCATATCTTACTTGTTAGATTGTTATTATTATTATTATTATTATTATTATTATTATTATTATTATTATTATTATTATCATTATTATTATTATTATTATTATTATTATCATTATTTTTATTATTATTATTATTATCATTATTATTATTATTATTATTTTGCAAATGCAAAATAGTTATGATGCAAATTTCAATAGGGCCTACGGAGCTGGAACTGGGGAACGGGGAACGGGGAACGGGGAACGGGGAACGGGGAACGCCTCTCATGGAAAAATGTTCGAGTGGATCATTATTTTCTCCCAAAATATTAAAAAACAAACAAAAAAAAAATCCAGGAATAAAATAACCATGATAAATCAAATTGCGCTCGTCAATGCGCTCGGTCAATGCGCTTCCTCTCAAAAAAACAAAAACGCCAACAAAAAGCCCACCCCTCCCCCCCCCCCCCCAAAAAAAAAAAATAATAATAAACACACCAAAACGCAGTATTATATGAAGGGGTGTTGCTTGAATACAAACTTGTTTTGTTTTTTGTTTGTTTGTTTTTTTGTTCTTTTTCGTTTCGTTTTTTTTTTTATTATTATTATATTTTTTTTGGGGGGGGTTGTTTGTCTTGGTTTGTTTTGTTTTGTGTTGTTTTTGGTCCTCTTTCCAGCAACGGCAAAATTTTCCTATTCAGGGATATCATCTGCCTCATAGTCCCATTCCCTTTCGGTCACTACACCCCCACCGCCCGCCCCCCCCCCCCTTCCTCCTGCTGCAAAGCAAGAGATCGCATCTCTTTAGCTTCTCCTCACCGAACTGCTGTTCATGTATTAACAAATAACTTCATAACGTCTCAATGTCAAGACTAGGCTTATGATCAAACGTGGCATTAAAGTCCCAAGAGACGTGTAGTTGCCCTCGGGCTAGATTGCACCCCTGACCCTGCGCAACGAAGGGTCACGTGACTCTACTAATAGTAGTACTATTGTTGGCTATGTGAAGGCTGTGATAGGATGGAAAAGGTGAAGAAAAAAGGTTGGCAGTGCTGAACGGCAACACTCCTGTCACTGTATACAATGCGTTTTTTTTTTTTTCTCTCTCTCCCTCTCTCTCTTTCCTTTTTTCTTTATTTTTTTTTTTTTAATGTTCAAAGACCTAATCATCATTTCAACAGGCGACCATAACAAGAATAATTTTTTATTTGATTGATTTCAGGGAAGGACAAAGTGAAAGTTGGTCAATGTTATTATACGATTTAATGTTTTCGTTAGGGATTCTATTCCTCCACTATATTTTGTTTGCTTGCTTGTTTTTTGGTTCGTTTTTGTTTCAAATCTATCTTTTTCCTATTTTTTCTCTCTAACCGTTTATATTTTTTGTAAGAATTTAATTAGTGAATTACATAATTCCACATATGTATCGTTATGTATCGCTGCGTTGGTGGTTGAGAACATCGATTTCCTTAATTTTAGCTTTAAGACGGGGGGGGGGGGGGGGGTCGAACACAATTCCTTTAATTTAAAGTTCATTCTGAACCCCTGCATTTTCAAGAAATTACATGTTTAGAGTTGGATTTTCGGGATCATCATCGAAATTTCATGTGATTCGGCTGCATTCAATCAATTTTGAATACCTCATGGATGAAAAATTTTCTGAACTTAAGTTTTTTTTTTCTGAATGAAGTTCATTTCTATGGCCTTTAAACAGAAATTTTTCAAGGATTACAAGTTAAAAATCTATTTTGCGTAAGGCATAATAAATTTTTCGATTATACAAATCACAACGTGAATAAAAAGTCCAGTCAATATAAATAATTTTAGGGGGTAAAGCGCCACCAAATTTCATTTCAGTGTCATCAGTATGAAACCTTTAAAAGATTGTTTAAAAAAAAATTAAAACTGAACAATATCCAAATGATCCATTCCAACATTTAAAAAAAATGCTCTCATATAGTTATATATGTGCCTGATGGAAACATTTTTTTTTCCAGGATAAGTGAACACAATACAACCAAGTGTCTTCACTCTCGTCAAACTACTAGTAGTTAAAGCTCAGTGTTCTGTAATCTAGTATGCATGTTATGCCCTTCGTTTTCAAATAAATTATGTATTACTTTGCTTAATTTGTTACAAAACTGATATAGCGTGCATAATATGTAATTCAGTTTATATTTTAATAATGTAGTTCCGATATCTTTTTTTCCCCCCGTATCGTTCTTCAACCAATGTTTTCATTTTGCTTGTATCTTGTATCGACTCCAGATCAGTATAGAATTTAATGTGAAAACTCTATATTAATTAGTACTTGTGCAATACCCTATACGATAACACGATTGCATACATTTCCTCATTTTATGTTTTTTATTTCCATTCAATGCGAAAATGAACTAATATCTAGGATTTGTGCAATACAGTACTTTAACTTACGTACGTGCTTTCTTCAGTTTATTTATTTCATTGAGATATTTATTCATTTTTTTCAATTCAAATTAACATTCATTTTCTTCCATTAATTTCGTCAAAAATCATCATCTGTTCAAATAGTACAATTTACATATATATCAAGTGGCATGGATATAATGAAGAACATGGAATATAAAGAAAGAAGGTGCGATCTCACTAAACAGACGCTTGTAGCGGGTACGCCTGAATACACAGTACACAAATACAATATGAATTTTACAAGAAAGAAAGAAAGGAACAGACGATTAAAGAGAGGGAGAGAAGAGGAGAGGAAAGTAGAGAAAAAGAAGAGGAGAGAAGAGTATAGAGAGAAAGAAAGAATAATCAAGTAAGGCATTGGAAAGTTGAGTCCCAACCAGCAGGTAATAATGTGGATAAGAATGTATATATATAAGAAGTATATAGTTTTTGAGAAAAAAAAAAGGCAAAAGAAAAAAAAAATCACTTTTATCTTTACTGGCAATCGGTCAAATATCTAGAGTTATTTTAACAATCATATATAACGAATGCATAGTTTTAGGTCTCATCTCAATTTAATTGAATATTGCACACATTTTCTCAAATAACTTTCTTGAAATAAATGTTTCAATAGAATTTGATATTTTACACTTTACAGTATATCCAGGGAGGTGGACCTGCCTGGTATATCTATCAGTTTTACCTTTTATTTAGATATTTTTTATGATTATGAACGTTCCCTTTCACAACTGATATTTTTTACATTGCTTTCAAAATGCCTCAATAGGACTATACCTATAACAATAGATCAGAAAAAATTACCTTGTTTATTCCTTTTGCATCCTGACACAAACTTTATCATTATCATTCTATATGAATAAAAATTGAAGTGTGTATACATTTAAAATAACTTGAATCCTTTATCATGTTTATTAATATTTCTGTTTCTGATGTCCATTTTATAGTGTAAACATTGCATTATTAGTATTTGGACTACTGCATTGTATATTTTATATTAATAAACTGAAATTGAATTAAATTGAATTGAATCGACAAGTCTGTAGATTGAACTTTTACATTCATTCAATTCTGCATAATGTTATTTGAATATTTTGAATTCAACTTAGCATCTGAAAGAGCGATGCCTGTTTTGAAAACTATATTTTCAATTTCAATAAATAGGATGGACATATTTTGAGGGTAGTAAATTATTTGTATATTAAAAGCTTCCGTTTTCAGTTGATGGAAATCCGTATCTTTGTTTGCTAGATTTTTGCCTATTTTGACAAAGTAATCATTAAGAACATTAGCATTGTCTCTGGAAGATGTACATTCTTTTGGTATACCATAAAGTTAAAAAACTGATCTTTTCAATCGTCAATTTTCGATAATAATCACTTTGCATTATTATACAAATTATTTATTAAAACGCTTAAACTTATAAATACTGAGTACCCGGTAGGAATATTGAATACAGTAACAGTGATCAGGATGGACACATCGCACATTATTATGAATGTAATTTGTATAATAATGCAAAGTGATTATTATCGAAAACTGACGATGGAAAAGATGAGTTTTTAACTTAATGGTATACCAAAAGAATGTACATCTTCCAAAGGCATTGCTAATGTTCTTAATGATTCCTCTGTCAATATAGGCAAAAATCTCGCAAACAAATGTGATTAAAATGTCAATTACACAAATTATTTGGATATACGTTGATCTAAATCTTTCTTTCACTCACCAGTCATAAGTATACAGAAGAAAGAGATGTAATTGGGAACTTGGATCAATCAAAGGCATGTGGTTACACAGAATAAAAAAAAATCTACTGGTAAAATTTTAACACAAAACGTGTAGCCAACACAAATCTGCTCATTTTTACCCCGTTGCCTGGTTATTTCAAGGGCATCTTCTCTAATCAGATTACCAAAGTTCTAGTGAACTATACGATTATACAGGAAAATAATTTACACGGAAAATTTATAACCAGGTGTTTTCTCTGTGTGTGATAACTTACCCGCTAAACTACTATAGTTAATGTTGTAAATATCAGTGAACCACTATCTTATATTTTTAATTTATCATTTTCAACTGGTATATTTCCAAACAAACTTAAAAATAGCACGAGTGATTCCTAAAAAAGGATCGAAAACTTTACCTGGACCCATCTCAATTATAAAGTGTTTGAAAAGGGAGTTAATATTAGCTAGATGAAGTTTCTGAGTAGAAACAAGATTCTTGGTGAACATCAATATGGTTTTCAGACATGGATATAGCACCAAAATTTCATTAATAAAATTGTTAAATCAATTAACACAGTTCACTGATGAGGGAAGAGTCACTGTCGGATTTTTTTTATTTATTTTTTTATAGATTTTGCAAAAGCCTTTGACACAACTGATCACACCGTACTTCAAAATAAATATAGGCCATTATGGAATACGAGGATTATCATTAGACTGGTTTGACTATTACCTAGAGAACAGGGCGGTGTTTCATAAAGCTGTTCGTAAAGTTACGCATGACTTTACGAACAACTTGAATATGAAGTGCCAGATAGGATGCCCAAAGTTTCTCCTGATATTTTAACAAAGTGTGACCGTATTTCCAATAACCTCAACCAAATTATGGCAAAAAAATACTTTGCATTAAAAATGTTTGTTATAATAAGAATGTTAATATACATCTGCACAGTTCAACTTTAGTTGATGCAGTTAGAAATTATTGAGCATCCCATCTGGCTTGTTATATATAAGTCATTCGTAAAGTCATGCGTGACTTTACGAACAGCTTTATGAAACACCCCCAGGACTGGTATCAATTTGTTTCGTATGATGGTATTGAATATGAAACAAAGAACTAATATGTGTGGTACCTCAGGGATCGGCTTTAGGACCAACATTTTTCCTTCGTTACCGAATTCTTCTTCATACTTCAAATTTCGTTTATTTAATGACGATTCAAAGCTTGTATTTCGCACATTTAATATAATACACCTAGGAAAAGTGAATCAAGACCTGCATGAATTTGTCACTTGATTTAACAGTTTGGAACTTAGTTGATATACAATGTCATTTATTGGTTAAGTTATCGAATTGCACTGAATTGGGAAAAACATATAAACGGTGTATGTAATGTTATAAATAAGAAGAAGGGAATTCTCTGTAGAATAAGACATTTGTATTTTAAAAGAAAGTATACTAGTTATGTTATACAATACCTTCATAATACCTCAAGTCGCATATGGATTGGAAGTCTGGAGAGCTGTAGACAAGACATTCGTAAATCGAATTACACGTATGATATCTCTTTCCAATTTTATAATAACCATATTCAGCTCCACTGTTTTATGAGTTAGATATAGTTCAAATGATATCGTCTTACGGTTACAACTTTTATGCATGATTTATTAAGTAACAAACTCCCTCATTGTTATACAGATTATTTCACATTAATTTGTAAGACATCCTTATGAGACAAGACGTAATGAAAAGTCATTATGCAAATTTTTGAGAAAAAAAAAAGAACAAACACTGGAAAACAGTCTGAGTCATATTCAGGTAAATGTATTATGGACTGCTCTGTCTAATAATATTAGAAAATGTTCATCACGAAAAAGCTTCAGACAACCATTTTTAATAGACCTTCTTGAAGAATGTAATAACATTTAACAACTGATGTTTATATTTTAAATTGTACGTAATGAAGAGAATCAATGTAACATGTCCCAATCAGATTGTGTAAATAGAACTAATGTACTAGTTTCCTGTCGTGTTTGCTTGAAACGAAAGAAAATTTTCAACGTTAGTACCAAATCAAATATACTAGTATATGATCCAATGATTAGCCTTATCAATGATTAATTTATTGGCATAAATTGTGATGTATTGAATTGGACCAACCTTGACGAGCTGTTATACTATTTGTTGGCTCCAGTAACCAATGAATATTATACTTAATGTCATGCTGAAATTCAACGTTTCTTGGGCATTTTGGTAATAAATGAATAATTATTACTGCCACGCTAAAATGAAAAATACATACATACTATTGTCAAACTTTTTTTTCAATAAGTTTCAATAAGATTATAAAATATATCTAATTAATTTTCTCTCTCATTCATTCCTATTGAGATATATCACTATTTATAGTGTATTTCTTTTTAATATTATTTCGCTAACTGTTTATAGATTACAACAGCATTTGCTTTCTAACTGTCCAGACCCCCCCCCCCCCCCATCCCACCACGCCACCGATGCAAGTTTGTTCATTATAAATATCATCAGTCAAACAATGTATTTCTATGTAAAGAATACATGTTAAATTTGGTATAACAAGGTCTATGTGCATCTTCTTTTTTTTTTTCTTTCTTTTTTTTTTCATTTCCAAGAAGAAGAAGACGACGGAGGAGAAAAGGAAACAGATAAAAAGAAAAAGAAAATGAAGAATAGAAAGAAGAAGAAGAAGAAGAAGAAGCAAGAGAAGAAGTAAAAAAACAATGAATAAGACAAAAACAAAATTGGAAAAATGTAAAAGGATGAAGAATGGGGAGGAGAAAAGGAAGTAGAATGCATGGATAGTTAAAAATTACGCTGTTCATTTCGCGCGATCAACGAGTCTTTGAGATAAAAGCTGATGTCGCCCTCTGCAGAAATAACTATAATTTATATCCAAAATGGCAGCTTCCATAGACCAAAACGCGGCAGACGATGTGTCTAATAAACATGAGGTTTTCCCCTCTTTTATCGAGAGATATTTTACTGCAAGGTATCAGATCAGTAAGTTGATCACAATTTGTTGTTATGCTTATTTGATGTATTGACTACTATTTACAATTATCCGTTAAACAAACGAACGCGATTAATGTACATAAGTCATAATGTATCTTGACAGTGTAGCCCCACCTATCCAAGTATGTGTGTTGCAGTGCTGATGAATGATGTTTGACTAGTATCACTCATAGGCCCTTGCCTATGTGGGACTGTGTCCAACATGCACTGTTGCAGCAGTCAAAAACAGACAACAAAATTGCTCTAAGCAAGATTGATTTTCTTAAATTTGCTAGATTGCCTGATTCAGGGACTCTTCAACTCTTACTGTGCCACAAATTTGGAGATTCAGAATTGAAAGTGAAATTTTAAATAATTATTTTCCTCTCATGTATGAATGATCTAGACTGGAAAAAGGCCTGCTGATACACACAAAAGCTATTGTATGAAGCCTATTCACCCGTAAAAGCTAGTCTGGAGTACAAGGTTATCTTCAGATAAGCTTGTACATGTATATTAAAGTGGACTAGTATTATTATTGAGTAGTAACACTTGTACAAGCTTATCTGAAGATAACCTTGTACTCCAGACTAGCTTTTGTGGGTGAATAGGCTTAGTGTGTATAAGCGGGGCTAAGTGTGAGTGGGGCTGTGGTCTGTTGATCATTCATACATGAGAGGAAAGTAATTATTTAAAATTTCACTTTCAACTCTGAAACCTAAAATTTGTAGCACAGGAAGAGTTGAAGACTCCCTGAATCAGGTAATCTAGCAAATTTAAGAAAATTAAATCTTGTTTAGAGCAATTTTGTTGTCTGTTTTTGACTACTGCAACAGTGAATGTTGGACACAGTTCCACATCACTCACACTTATGGTTCCACATAGGCAAGGGCCCATCGCAGTCATGGGCATGGCAGGAGGCTTGCAGGTGTTGAGGCTTGAGGGTTCTTCCATTTGTATTTTTTTTCATTTGACTCTTCACTGTAATGATACTATGACAGTCTTACTAGTCCACTCATACATGTGATGTGACTAATCTAACATTACTACTATGCTCAGCTCAGGACAGCAAGGCTTGAGACAGTCTGGGTCTGGGGAAATAGACTCCAATCTAGTCCAATCCAATATGTGAGAGGGATAAAGATGCTGGTATATGAGAGTTGCTGGCAGGTGCCCACCCCTAATTGATTTTTTTTTTTTAAATGAAAGAAAAAATGGGAGATAAAGAAAGGGATAAGGGGAAGGACTTGTCAAAACAGGTTGATCCTTGATAGTACCCTTTCCCATACCCCCTCCACCTAACTGTTCGCCTTGTTATTCACATTTCATCCACCGGGGTGCACCTGTGTTACCCTTACCCCCCCCCCCCCCCCCCCCCCCCCTCCATGATGCCAGTGGCCCCAACTCAAAACTTATTTGTACAGCTTATTTAATATCATGTTATAACATGTTACATCTAGATGTTTTTGTATGTTCCCAAATTGGTAATGGTTTTGTGCTTAAAGTTAAAGTTAACATTTATTTTACTGTAGGCGTACTATTATTTACATTTTTGTAGTTGTTGATGTACAAATGCATAGTGAATTAGTGATACAATATTTTTCAAAATAAAATTCAAATATATCATTAAAATGATTCATCTTGGTGCCTGTTGTTTGTTTATCTGATATTTGAATATACATGTTTTTAGAGTTAGTGTATATCCTGACAAAATGATCTTGAATGTTAATTTGTAAAATGATATGAAATACATTCATAGGCATAGCCGGGGGCATGTTCATCTGCAAAGAAAAAAAGAAAGTTAAAAAACAAAACCACTGTCATCAACTCTGTGATTTTGTATGTTGAGCTTTGGAACATGTTTGAAGTTCATTTGTATTAGTATAAAAATGATGTTTTGATTATATAAGAGGTGATTGTTTCCAGTCGGCGATGTGCTACTTTTTTATCACTACAGTGCTTACGTTTCTTGTCAGCTATGACCATTTATTTCCTGAACGAAATGGTTTTACATGGATTTACATGGTTTTTGGTTTTTGATACTTCATATAATGATATACATGTACATGTACCATTCACTGTTTTGTTATAGAAATGTGTATGCTTCGATTTCTTTTTTTTTTTCTTCCGAATTTAGATGGTTTGTTAAAATATGGTTTTGAAACACTTAAAGTATAGTTTTAGTAAGGCCCCAAAAACTAGTTGTACCAAGATGCTGTTAAGTTCCTTTTTCCTCTAATGTAATGTTCAACAAATGAGAAATGAAAGAAATTCTAACAACTTCAACGTGCACTATATACGTGTAAAATCTACGAGTGTTGTGTGCACGCCACAAACAGAGCGCTGAGATTGTTGTGCGGGGAGCCGTCGTACAGTGGGCCAGAATGAACTTAAACTGCGCCAAAATTCACATCTGATATCTGGCATCGCTCGTATTTGGGTTGTAGACGGCGCTTTCCGAGCCGCGACGACTCAAATCAGAAATATAGGTTTACAAAACTGTAAACATGGGTGTCGGAAATTGGCATTAACTTAAAAAGTTGCTCAAAATAGCAGCCAAATTTTGTATCAATGTAAAACTTAGACCTTGGAAACTTTGATTCTATGAATTTTAAATCGGAAATCTGCAGCGATGTTAAAATTTTCCTTTTATTAATATAAAAAAAAAATCTTACTTTTTTACGAGAAATTTTTAGCAAGTTTATCAGAAAATGGCTTTCGATTAGAAATCATTGATATTGTCAAATGGGCGTACTGGTGGGGTGCATTGGGGACTGCCGCACCCACCCCCCCCCCCAAAAAAAAAAGAAAAAAAAAGAAAAAAGAAGTTCCACAACCAAAAGAAATGAAAATGAAAAGAAAAGAAAGAAGATGGAAAGAAAGAAAAGGAAGGGGGAAAAGTAAGAAAGAAAGATAAAAAGAAAGGGCATCCATTTTGCATGCCCCTGAAATTTTCTTAGTAGTATCTCCCCTTCGATATACATTTTTGCATGCAAGATATATTTGTTTTATCACAATTTTCTAATAATAGGAGGGGAACTTTCCTTTCATACCCATACCCAAAATAACCTTTTACAATAGGCTCATACACTATCCTGAAATTTCTTTTAAACAAAGGGAAGTAAGTAATGAGTTAAGGCTACAGCACACTACCAAGGCTCCGAAATGCTCTAGAATGCAAACTTTTCCACATGGAGAACTTCTCACTAGGTCGCTCCGCTCCCTTGTTTGTCGTTTAATACGTTTAAAATTTAACTTTAAAAAAAATCTATAAACAAGTATGATATAATCAGAGAGAAATTAAAAAGCCGCAAAAAATTAACTATGATTTAAGCTCCCTGTCCCCACAAGAGAGAGATAGAAAAAAGATAATTATTTGTGTGCATAAAGGTGCAAAGTTTCAAACGACAAAACGTGAAATTTTCGGGCTCCGTCGCTACGTGACCTCGCAAAATATAATATTTAATTAAGCCAGGGGCGTTGGATAAATGCAACATTTTCATCGTACAGCAAAATGCAAAGTCTTCTTATTTGTGGGAGAGGCGGGATGTACCCCCACCCTTCAAAAGATTTATATACGAGTATGTTGTATTGCGTTCCCGCGCTTTAGAAAATACTTCAATTCTTACTGGCTCAGCCCCCTCAATTTTTTTAGCTCATTACGCTACTGCTTAGGTATAACCATGAGCAACAACAGACGGATACCTTTTTTCCGAAATCTGAAAAGAAAATCACGCATTTAGCCAAGTAGGCAAAATGGCAGGTTTTAAGTAGTACAACTCTCAATATGTTTTGTACACAAAATATCATATTTTCTCCATTATCTCTAAAGATGCTGCTTGTCTTTTTGTGAACTCAATAAATGTTGTGTCAAATACATTTTCTCATGATATATCTTGAGCTAAGAAGGAGACGAGCTGCACCTTGAGAGATAATGGGGAAAATATGAAATTTTGTGTACAAAACATGGAGAGTTGTACTGCTAAACCTGTCACTTTGAAGCAACATTGCCAATTTGAGGATCGCCATAGAAAGTAAATTGAGACTTTTCAAACTTTCATAACTTTCTCATTTTGTAACCGATTTTGATGGAACTTTTTTGTAATTGCTTCTCTCTATCCTCTCTTTCCATTGGAATTGATTTTTTCCCAGGGTTTCATTCTCCTTTAAGGAAAAATTAAGACACTTAAAATACATTCCAAAGAGATAAATTGCTCAGTAATATTCACAAGGGTGTTTAGTTTTCAGTAGGACATGAAAAAAGTTTGAAAAATAACAACTACCAAATTCCTATTTTGGCGCACTTCGGTTTGGCCTTGGCCCATCGGGGTCGAAGGGTATAGCCGTGATCCAGTGTTCCTGTTAGAAATGTTCACACCAAAATCACCGAAATCACGGATGAAATTAATGATATCGCACATGTATATTAAATTGATACAAGGAGAACAACGTGAGACTATATTTAACACGTTTCATAACCAATTTTCTTTTCGTTACAGAAACTGTACATGAGCTGTAATCCATTGTTATTACTGTTTGTGCAAAATCTTTTGAATCAAGTACATTAGGTATTTTTTTAAAAGGATTTTCCCTGACTTCAGGCTTTGACATCTCTCCTTGTGTGGCTCTTACAACCATTTTCTTCCGGAGCGGTTTCGGGAACATCAAGAAAACCGATAACAACAAAAACGGATTGAAATATCAAGAAAATGAAAATTTTAAGGTTTATTAATTTTTAGCATTTTCCCCATCCCCAGGTGTGTATAAAAAAATGAACATACTCAGAATGAGGTACACAAGGGGGGGGGGGGGGGGGGAGGGGGAGTTAAACACATATCTTTCCAAACTTCTATAGTATCAAGCAATTTCAAATAGATTATGCGTAATATAACTTATTTGAAAATTCAGTTGGTCCTTTTATCACCCATAAGTTGAATACTAATATTATCTTTACCTCAAAGGGGCCCGGGCGGAATCCGCCTCCATGTTCGTGGAAAAAATCACGCACCTCGAGTCTTGCGCATCATTTTGTAACAAATTTTAAAAATTCAACCATCAGTTACCGCGCAGCGTCAAAAACATCGGCCGAGATCCCGGGGATAGAATCCGCCCCCTTACGGCTGCCCACAAAAATACCCCAGTTTAATTAGGGTTCGTTTCCATGGTTTCTGAGAATGGAAAGAATTAATTAAATCGTTTAGTTGTATCTTAAACTTTCTTACCTAAAACGCCTTTAGTCTGATGCAGCAAAAATAACGTCAAATGCGTTCGTGTTTATGTAAGTGTCTCAGTGTCAAAACAAGGAAACCCCTGGGGACTGATTCAATTTACAGCACACCGCTATTAATGAAAATGGCACCTGTGAATACGTTACAAAAATTGGACACGAATTACCGCTTGATGATAAATTCGCCCAGTCAGCGTGTAAGAATCCGACACTTTTTTTTATTAATCCTTGTAAAATCATTTTAGGTTTATATTTTAAATCAAATCTATTATCCCTCTGCTGTTTTGTTTGTTTGTTTGTTTGTTTGTTGTTTTTTTTTTGTTTTTTTTACTGTTTTGCGTTATTCTTAGATTTTTAACGTATTTTGGTGATGTTATTTTCGGCTCTCTTTATTTTCCTTCACCTTCATTGTAATCCACCATGGCCCCTGTTATTTTTAACAAGATAAAAACTACTTTCGAAAAATAAACTCAAGGGAAATTTCAAAGGCCTATTGTACTGCCCATAGAAATAAGGTTCGGATTACGTAATACGCCATTGTAATGTTCGCACATTTCTAAAGGTGACAGACAGGGCTATTGAAATTGCCATGAGTTGATTTTTCGAAAATAGTTTTTATCGTGTTTTTTTGTTATTACAATATATCTCATTGCCACTCTTACCTTGAGGGTTTCCGAAAGTGACTGCCTTTGCCATTGACCTACATGCGTGCATGTGAATAGTGCAAAATGATAGGAATGCTCCGTGAGGAGAGGAGATGGTGCGCACGTACATGTATGTGCGGGCTTGAAATCCAGTGACCAGGGGGGTGTTTCATAAAGCTGTTCGTAAAGTTACGCATGACTTTACGAACGACTTGAATATGAAGTGCCAGATAGGATGCCCCAAATTTTTCCTGATGTTTTAACAAAGTGTGACTGTATTTCCAGTAACCTCAATTAAATTTTGGCAAAAAATATACTTTGCATTGAAAATGTTTGTTATAATAAGAATTTTAATGTACATCTGCACAGTTCAACTTTAGTTGATGCAGTTAAAAATGATTGAGCATCCCATTTGGCTTGTCATATCTAAGTCGTTCGTAAAGTCATGCGTAACTTTGCGAACAGCTTTATGAAACACTCCCAGGAGTGAAAATACATGTAATAACATTTTTGAAGCGCATTGAAGTATTCAGGTAATGCACTATTTAAATGTGAAATATATGTTATTATTATTATCATCATCATCATCATCCATCGTTATTATCATTATCATTATATCATTATCATTATCATTATCATTATCATTATTATACATGTATTATTAATATAATCATCATTATATGGTTATTATCATAGTTATCATCATTATCATTATAATTATGTGCTTCACTTTGCGATCTTGTATAACTCTATTTTGCAGACATGAATGGGAAAACGGGTGAAGACTTTTGCGTGCTCCAACATTCCAACAAGTAAGTAATTGTGTCTGCTAAGGTAGGCCTATATTTCACAAAAATCATAATTTTTTTCAATGATAATGATAAATATTTCTTTTAGAGCGCATATTACAAAATCTCTCTATGCCCTTTACAATTGACTATATGAGATTTATGTTAAAATGATTGAAGAAGGAAATAGATTATGCTTAATGCTACATAATAATTACTGATATATACTAAACATTAAAGTATACATATCTTATTCCTTAATACAAAAAGTATTAGTAATATATTACTAATACTATAATATATCCATGACTAGCAATATTCGATAGTATAAGTAATACAACAATTATGAAGCTAATTAATTCCTAAATAAGTACGTCTTGAGTGCTGTCTTGAAGATCTGAAGCGTCATTGCAGTACGGATGGCAAGAGGAAAAGTGTTTGAATACTGATTTTGTTCCCTGATGTCAATAGTTGCCCCCCCCCCCCCTCGAAAATATACGTATTACACCATGAGAGGTATTGAGTGGTAAGTCCAAGCTATTCATCCCATTATACGTTACCGACCTTAACAACGATTTTAGTATACCGGATGATTGCAGTAGATAGCCTTACTATATCTGGGATCAGGCCAAATATCAAGAAAAATAATAGTTTCAATTTGTTATGTTCTTAATTCCATTATAGTTGGTAACGTGTGAGACACAGAAAGATCAAATACATTAGATTTGTCCTGAGACAAGTAATAAATTATATACAGTACAGATCTATATTGAGACAAAAACCGAATCAACAAAATATTTGTCAAAACCAAATGCTGAAGCAAAATGAAATACAGAGTGTTTGAAAACTTGAATATATAACAACATTGAACTATTGAACAAGACATGCATACTGCTCTCTGGGCATCTGCTCTACCTCCATTACCACGGGGACGTTTCTGGTCGAAGAAAAATAAATCGGAAAACACATACGTGTACCTTTGTTCTCTTCTTTAGAATTCATTTATTTAGCGTACTCCACAGGTATACTCCATTAGGATAATAAAGTATGATTGTTAAGAACCTCTCATGGGAGGGACTCTTCAACAAAGAAATTCCCAGTAACCGATATCAAATATTTACATGTTTCTTTACACTGAGGTCTCTCCTAGAAAGTATCATTCTATTCATATCGATTGTTTTTTGTAAATGTTTGTAATATAATGTATATACCGCTCGAAGATCACGATAGCCGGGGGGGGGGGGGGGGGGGGGGATTGACTCTGCTATAACTATACCAGAATCAGCAATCGAATGTTACGAGTTTTCTTTATTGATTATATATGCCGGATAGCTTATACATACAGCGACAAGTTTTGGTTAATTTGTATGCATCTGAAAGAGTTTAGGGCAGGCATCCCTATACTGAATGCTCTATCTGGGGGAGATGATAAGAAATAAAGAAAGGGAAAGAAATAAAAGATAAATCTGGATCAGGGAATTAGAGAAAGAAATACACGTGTGCACAAAGAAAGGGTGAGATGGGGAAAAGACGAACAGGGAAGATAGAGGGTGTGGAGAGGGAGAAATAGGGAGGGGGTCAAGATAGAGACAGAGGATGAAAGAGAAATAGAGATGGGAGAGCAGAAAGACATAGAGAGGGGGATGGGAGAGCAGAGAGAAGGAGAGAGACAGAGGAAGGGTGGGAGAGGAGAAAGAGAGATATAGAGAGGGAAGAAGGAGAAATAGAAAGAGGGGAAGAGGAGTGGTGAGAAAGATAGGGAGAGATGAGAGAGGAGAAGAAAAAGGGGGAAGGGGGAAGGGGGAGGGAAGAGAGATAAAGAGAGAGGACGTGCTGGTGTCTAGAGACTATAAGTAGTGTCACCGAAGTAACCTTCACCGAACATCATGTCGGTATTATATCCTGCTGTCATGTAGTCTGTCACCTAAATTGCAAGTACATATAGCCAAACAAAGCTGATATCGGGTGCACAATGGCCCAATCATGTCTAAGCGTGATGGAAGATCACGAACACACATTCTCGGAAACTGTCTCATTTCATGAAAGAGGTGAAGGACGTCGGAATTTCCAATCTAAAATTTTCAAGCCACGGCGGTAATGAGACTGGCACTTTCATCCTATAATCCATCAATTCGAATAATTAGTTTGTGGGGCGCTCAAAAAGTTATATTTGGAAGCAAGTTCAGTTCATCTAGGATCGTTTAACTTGTGCTTCTCTAACATCAACTCAATTTTTCGTCTGATTTTGGAAATATAAGAACGTCCATTTTTCTTTTTGGCAAAAGAAGTAATTCCCTTTCACACGTAAGTGACGCAGAAGTAAATAGACTGGGGTATTCTTTTACAGTCTCGGTAAAAAAAAAAAGGAATGGGCGAAAAATATTCACTTTCGTCAGTTTTACTATTGTAAACCATAATTTTGGATTGAAGGAACTTATTTACTTGTTGAAAAACATGAAGAAAAATCATTCCAAAAGATGATGGATGGAAAGCAAGATTATATGGGTGGCGCCGATGGTATGACTTTCCTATAAAATCAATTCCTCGAGTTATACGGAAGTTTGTTGGTACATTGTATTGCCCTTTGAATAGAATTGTCATTTTTCTTTACCCGACTATATAGACATTGATCATTTTCCATAGTCTTCTTTTTTCTACATTCTTTTGAATACTGAAGTCATAATTTCATGCTTTCTTGCACATTTCATCAAAGTGTTATATAGTAGTAAATTTGTTTTGTTATAGAAATTTCATAAATATCCATTAATTTTCTCTCAGGGAAATATTTTTTTATACTTGTTCCCGAGGTATATTATTGGATTCGTGGACCTCTCTGAAATAGATGAATTCCTTGATCAGCAAACAAGGAGAGGATATTTTGAACAATTTTCAGTAGGCCTGTATACTACAAAGGGGGGATTGTCGCAAAAGTAATTACTAATTGCCACTTTACTTTCAGTGATGAATTAAAATTTTAGATGTTCACAACTTCTTATCCATTAACGGAATTTTCTCAAACTTCTTTAATCTGTACATCCGATTTTACTTCTGTCATCAAAGCTAACATGATATGAGATTGGACTTCTCCTTTGAACGCCAATCTGACATTTCTAATGCGACTGACGAATTACTTTACCAACTTGATGCTTTCTACAAATAATGGGACAGACAGAGCGGCTAGAAGGTGATGACATCATGTTTTCATCGACGCGCAGCTGGCCAATCAAAAACCGTCTATTTCCGATAATGTCAATAACGACCAATGAAAGCAAATCATGAATGGATCAACATGACGTCATAAAAAAGAGAATCCTTGTTCGCGTGGGAGATGGGTAATGTAGTGCGGGAATGACGTCATTTTGCAGACATTTAAACAAATGTCCATATTCAATTATTTTCATTTAGTTCGCGGCAATACGAAACTTTTGTTTAAATTCTCCGGTCTCCGCTTCCTTTCGAAAATTATATTAAAATTATCTTTCAGCTGTTCACTTTGAAGTCTTAGATAGCATGTAGTTTCACCTATATCTCCTTTCTGTAAGGCATGCATTGGCTTCCTGTAAATTTCGTAAGCGATTGAAATTAAAGGAGAACCCCAGCCCCAAAATTTATTGCATTTGATTTCTGTGAAAGCAAAAAAGTGGAGAAAAAGATAAACACATCTGAAACAGGGTTGTGATAAAAAACGTCTTTTATTAAAAAGAAAAACAACAACAACATCAAAAAAAAAACAACGTGCTTTTATTGTTTAAATGTTGTAATCGTTAAAACGTTTTTCTTTTTTAACGGAAAATTACTTTCACAGCGTTAATTTATCCTGTACAGTACAAGACTTATCATGAGTGCATGTTTTATATTATAAATATCTTTTTAAATAAGATTTTGAACCGATGATAAACCTAATGACCTAATGAAAGGTCATATTCACCCTTTCAGTATATTAACAAAGGGGGCAGAAATATGTATTCTAATTAATATACACATCATAAGTGTATTACACATGTTGTATTTGTTCAACAAGGCTTGAAGACTGTTGAAGGGGACTTCACAGTAGACAACAGCCCATGGAGACAGACAGCTCAAAGAGAATGACAGTACACAATTGTTTGCCTTTGAAAACCCTCTGACAGGGGCGGCGCTGCAGGGGGGCAGCCGCCCCCTATCATTTTTCAAGCGAGCAAAAAAACAAAAAAAAGAGGAAGAAGGGGGAAAAAAGGAGAAAGAGAAGGGGAAATGGAGAAGAGAAGGCTAGGCCATGCAATTATGACATAACTGTTATAGTCCTATTTGTTATTTCAAGACCCTCGACGTGCGACGTTGCTATACGCGTCATTTTGCTCCCCCCCCCCCCCTATTTAAATACCCTGGCGCCGCCCCTGCCCTCTGATAACTTTGCAAAGAGCTCATGTGACCAACATCGTCGGTGTCATGGGCTGTCATCTGTCGGTCTTATTGGATGTAGGCATTTGTACATAATAAAAGCAGAACAAAACACAAAAATCTCTCTCAAAGGGGAGGTCCACACTGATATTTAGTTGATTTTGATAAAAGCAGAAAAATGAGAAAAATAGGTTAGTGAAAGTTTGAGCAAAAGCTGATAATAAATAAGAAAGTTATGAATTTTTGAAGTTGTAATCAATCAACCACAAATTGGCAACTCCATGACCTTTCTTTCAGAGGTCCTCTACCGTTTGCTCTGTACTGAAAATTTAATAATGTCCATTTTCTTAGTTGTTGAGGAAGGAACACATGTAGGTTGGTTTCGTACAGGGGTTGTGTAAAAACATATATCGGCATTGATTATATCTAGGATGCATGTATGAATGAATATTTTCTTTTAGTACATGGCAAATGGGAGATGGCATCACAGGATACATCACGGAGTTGCCAATTTATGTTTGATCAATTGCAACTTGAAAACTAGATGACTTTCTTATTTTTTTAGATTTTGCTCAAAGTTTCACTGATCTGTTTCTCTTATTTTTCTGCTTCTGTTAAAATCAACGGGATATCAAGGTGGACTCCCCCTTCACAATGCAGCACGAGTGACCTAGGCTTCTTACATATCAGTTTATTTGATTTAAAAATTCTATTGAATCAAAATGTATGTAGTGAAAGGGAGAAAGAGAGTGAGAGAAAAGGAGGAGGAGAGAGAAAGCAGAGAAAGATTTGTCTAATAATAATGGTATTAAATAATACATAATTGCTTTAATACTGCATGGTATTAACATGATTAAGCATCTGTGGAATGCCAGAATAAAATGCAAAACCAAGTAATTTAAGAATGAAAATAACCGCAAACTGAAAAAAACAAAATGCACCTGTATTTATAACATACATATCTGTGGGGCTCTTTAAATCTTTATTTTTTGTGTAAAAAAAAAAACCGGGCAATTTAAAACATGTTTTTAAACGTGTTTTTAAACGCAGTATTTTGAACGGGCCAACCCTGATTTGAAGGAAATCAGACAACTATTATAAAAATTCCTAATTATTAATCATGTAAAAGATTGCTGTCAAATGGATGAAAATTGGGTGTTCGGTCTTAAAGGGTCGGTCATATTTGTGCGATAACGGTAACAATAACGATAACGAGATTTTCAATTAAAGTTACAAGTAACATTCTACTATATGGTGAATACGTGTGAGTATGCTCGTGTCTTAGGGTGTACCTTTGATGAAAAATCTCGTTATCGTTGTCGTTATCGTTATCGCACAAATATGACCGACCCTTTAGAGATGTGATGTCATGAGTCTCATTGTACAAAGACCGAGTTGCCTGCCAATGTGTCTCATTTGGCAGCGATGCAGTGCAATCCCATCCAGTCCATAAAGGCCACCGCACACCTTACGATCGGTCTGCGATCCGATTTGTGAAATAAATCGCTATGGCATTAAATATTGTCATTTTAACAAATGAAATCTACCCTATTCAGGTTCTGAGAAGTAATACGAATACTAAACATAGGGTTTGGGTGAGCTGTCAGCTTTCTACAGGGAATAAGGGCAAATTAGTTTCAAATCGTAGGCAGTCGTACGATTTTTGTGACGTCACTACGACTCGGAGCCGATTTGGCCGTTCCACCGACTAGAAAACTCGGCAAAGGCCGTATTATCGATTTTACTTTCAGTATGACTATTCAGATCCTCAGTCAAAAATATTTTTTTGTTTTTAAATGATTTGTCAAATGATGTTACATTTTCTTCTGAAATCAGATCGCAGACCGATCGTAAGGTGCGTTTAGGTACAAAGTGATTCATCATATGCTTCACATGTATTTTGGCTATTCAAAGTCTTTATATCATTATGAAATTAGTGACTTTTTATTACATTTATTATTCTCTTATTTATTTATTATTATGTGTATTTATTATTAATTCATTATTCTTTGTTGCTTGTATTTAATTGATTAATAGTGTTGAAAAAAATGAATTAATTCCTCTGCAAATTTTGTATTAAATTAAATTATTCAAAAGTGTTGAAGAAAAATAATTGGTTCCTCTTCAAATTGTGTTGGGCTGTTCTTCCATTTCATTCAGTAGTAAAGCCTGATCGGTTAGTCACGGACGGACATTTGACAAATTTTTAAAGTTTTGAAAGCCTGTAGAAAATAAAGTATTGAATTGAAGAGAGCTATTTTATGTTTCATTTTGAAGGGCATCACTGAAGGAGTTGAAATTTGATAAAATTTGGTTGCCATGGTCGCCTATTAAAATTATGATCTATAAAATATTTCATTGTCACGGACGAACAAAATGCCTACTCTTAACCGATCAAGCTCAGTACTACATGTATATGCAAAATTATACTAAAACGAAGGCTACAACCCAAGAGACCTACAGGCCCGAATTCACAAAGGAGGTTTGGTTTAAACCATGGTTTAAACCCCCTCCTGGGTTTTTTAAGCGTACGTGCGCACGGAATCCGATCCAATCATATATTTTCTTTGAGCGCGCGCATGGGCAATGTGCGCTTATTTACGCTTATTTTAGTACGCTTACGGAGGTTTAAACCTTAGCCATGGTTTAAACCTCCTTTGTCTCATGGATCTTCTCTAACATTTTTCTGAAGAAACCCACGGCCCACGAGATTTATGGCGCACAAGATGGATGCGTCGGTCCTGTTGGCCGTCGGTCTACTAGGATGTTCCCAAAATAAACAATTTTTCTGCAGTCCCACTCATGTGTTATAGATGGAGCAATATATGAGGCATGACCTTTTCTAGACATTTTGGCTCTCCATTGGCTCTTCACCATTTTGGCCCCTCGGCCCCATCTGGGCAATTCCAAAGCACATTATTGGTTGGTGCCGTTTCCTTTGGTAATTAATTGAATTGAATGGTATCTGAATACATTCACATTTGCAGTCTAAGGACTTAATGGCTGAGAATGAGACCATGCTGATATATATATATATTTTTTTTTTTTTTTTTTTTTTTTTTTTTTCCAATGATCTTTATTAATGATTCCATGAAATACAAATTATACACTCAACATATTCCCTTTGAATGTTTTAACAAAATGAACAAATAAAATACTTTATCATCACTTATATAATTATCATGCAAAATATTCTTTCTCTGGACTGTAAAATCAAACTAATGAATGTATGTTTCCAATGTTGTAACTGAATTGAAATTATTCCATATTACATGATTATATAAGATTTAAACATATTAGTGTGATCCAAACAAAGTGAACAAATCATGATTTTACGGAATCTATTATTAAAAAAAAAAAAAAAACGACAAGGACTCCTCCCTACCCACATATGCCCTTACCTACCCATTCCCTCCGAAACTACCACTTCCTAGCTTAACCCGCGTAGACATCTTCCATCCCTCCCACCCACACTTACTTCCCTAAAACCAGACATTCACTCACACACACGCACACACACACACGCACACATACAAGTGCAACATGTGTAAGGAAATAACACACAACAGCTTTGGCAACTCTCGTGGAAATGAATACAATACACAATCCAGTGGAATATATATATATATATATATATATAATTGATACTTGATACATCATAATACCTTTTTAAAGATAAATGGCAAATGTTTCATAATTGAACATATACATGTACATGGAATTTCATTCCCTCCATGAAAGACAATATCTTAGAGGTCATGACACCTTCATTCACCTCCATTAAACCATACTCTTGGATTTCTTTCTTTCTTCTTTTCTTCCACCCCCCCCCCCCCCCCCCCCCAATTCAGAATCTGCGTCATAACGCTCGCAAGAGGGCACCCTATACTTCGCGACAAGATGAAAGTGGAAAAAGTCGACTTCCAAGTGACCGCCAATACAAACAGAATGGACAACAAGGTCATAGGCAAGAGCAAAAAGGTAAAGGTCATTTCATATTATATGTCAATTTAGTTGTAATTTTCAATTTTAGAGAATATAAGGTGCGAATAAATTTGTTTTCAATCACGTTATCCACTTCAATATATTGCTTTTCTTATTATATTTTTAAAAATATTCTGTGCTTCTCTTTATGAAAAAATCACCATCCTTTAATGACTTCAAAGTTCGAACAAATGTTCTCTTTATAATTATTACTTGATTTTTATTTGATTTATTCATGTATAGACATTGTTTTGTTTTGTCCATTACTTTTTTATTTTTTGTCCAATTTATTACCAGCTGTCTTCATTTCATTTACATCTAAGAGATATTTATTTTACGTGTCTAAGTGTGTAAGTTTATGCCTTTTCTTTAAAATTTAAATGAATTAACTATCCATTTAATATCAATATTCATTCAAGATATTTTATAAGACTTGCATAATGTTTATGAAGTTACGTTTGACGAAACCTAATACGTATTTTCTGTACGATCCAGCTGCGATCATTTTTTTGAGAAAATGTTTAGGATCTGAACAAAATGAAAATAGAAAGTGTTTCTGATTGCCCACTTTCAAAGTGATAGAAATACATTTAGTAGCATACTTCAATCGAATTAGTTGGGGTAGTATAAGGCTAACTATAGTGCGAGAAAAAGCAATATCATGATTATCGGGATCAAAATAATGAAAGCGAGAGCGGTCGTGCGACCGATTGGACATTTTATCCATTTGGAGCCGATGGTGAGTTGTTTTTTTTTTTGTGATCGAAATCTATTTTTAGATTTGAATAAACTTTGTAATTCCAGTCAAATCATGGACGTGTTATATTTGACAATTTTATCCTTTCATATCATATTCAAATTTACACTTTCTGCGAATAGTTGCAGTAGTCGTATTTTGTAGTGTGGAGTGGCCTTCCAAGGCTTCCACAGCGCCTCTTTAACATGTTTAACTAGTAATCCCAGTCATGATGCAGCAAAATTATTCCATTCCTGGACGCGGATTCATTCTCACCATGTAGATCTAGATTTAAGTAGTGTATGGAGAATGAATCTGCCCTATTCCTCTATTATCCACCAGACTTGCTATTGATCTGTATCTAACTGAGTTCGTCTCCATCATAGTTCTGTCTTTTATTTCCCATTGTCTTCATGATTTTCAGATGAACTTTATGCTGACTTTATTATAAAAGCCGTGATTATTTGAGAAAGGATTATTCAATGGTTGCAATTGACGTATGTGATATTCTTTCAAATAGAACACCTCTCCACCCCCCCCCCACACACACACACACAAACACGCACACTCGCCCTCACTCCACACCCACACCCACACCTTCAAACTTAAACATTGAAAAGGACCGAGGAAATAATTAGAATGTATCTAAATATTTGTATCGCTGGATCCAACATGTTAACATTGTTAAAACATTTCTAAAAGGCTGGCATTTTTTAAATGCTGTCACTCCTCGGTCTGCTAAATGTTGATTTAACACTTTTTTAGTTTTAATGTATCTAAATATTTTTATCGCTGGATCCAACATTGCTAAAACATTTCTAAAAGGCTGGCATTTTTAAAATGCTGTCACTTCTTGGTACCGTTAAATGTTGATTTAACATTTTTTTAGTTTTTATATTGCACACAAACCCGTTGCTTTCAATAGTTTATTAATTGGGTATTTGCAGAATGTGATGGGCATTGCAATTGCAATTTGAGTGATGCATATGTACATAGAAAATAACAAATAAGGAGAAATTGTAACTTGTTTTTTGACCTCTCATATTGCTAATTACGGCTTATGATATTGCGGTCACCGGTTACCATTTACCATTTATCTTCAAGTGACAAAATTGTAAAGAAAAGGTGAAATAAGCCGTTTGATATCTTATCCAAGAAAACCTTGAGTGACCGATGAGAATAGGATTTCGTGACAAATATTTTTCGCTTGATTCAAATCTGACATACAAGTGGCACCAAAGACGTTTTGTTGAGTTCTTGTGTAAGCAATTATGTCATTGAGTATTTGTATTGAAATATGTGTTTATCAAATGTTGTAGCGATCATGTGAGTGCGAGTGAAAGTGACTTTCTCTTCACGTGATGATTAAAGGAATCATTTTAGGAGATTTGATAGTACTAACGGGAGATGTGGACCTTTAAAGAGAAATTTGAGTTCTGGTAAAAGTGAAGAATAATTTGTGAGATATCTCATTATTTCTATACTCATGTGGAAGATTATGTAGCGATTTGCCATGAAAAGGGTTGCTCTTGAATTAAACTCGTATCTCAGACATGAATAGAAATACTTTAAAACTTTGGACCAAAGTCTAATGCCACATGTTTCTTTAATCCTATATACCCACGCCTTTGTCCAGTGCTTTTAATTGAATATGATTTTTTTTTAGCAAGAATTAGACAATTTGTAATAATTGTGATTGCCAGAAAAAACATCCTCATGATACGCGATTTTTCCTTTAAACTTCCTAATAAATCATTCAGAATAACTTTTCGACATTTTCACAATAAAATTTCGTGACTGCTAGTCAACGTTATCTTTAAAAACAATCCACGATGTTTTCAGCATACTTTAACTTCTCTCGTTATTTGAAATGTTACGAGGACGTCTGAATATCTGTCATTATGTAAATTGTTTATTCGGATGGTCCTTGAAGGGTGTCATGAAGGGCGCGCTAATTGTCCCAAGGGTTAGACAGCGAACATGTGGGTATCTCATGGCTTGCCATCTACTCTCTAGTGTACTTGAATTAAATAGAAGAGCACCATATGTCCTTCGAAAAACTAGAACAGAATGTAATAATGTTCACTGATTTTAGTGCACTTAATTTTGTCTAAAGAGTTATCTGAAATGTCAATGATGTTATTATAAGAATGATAAGCTGAGCGCACGCAGGATTTCCCGGAAAATAAAGGTTCACCAATGAAACAAAAGAGCCCCCTCCACGGTCAGGTATCAACGACTTTTACTGGACCCAAGAATGCCCGATGGCCCGTCAAAGATGGGAAGATGTGGCAGTCGATTCCTGCCTTATAACTGTAATGGAAAAATTTATATGTATTTTTTCAGGAAAATTGGGGTAGTTTACACATCATGGCCGTATTGTCAAAGTGGGATTTTCCTAAGTTATTTTATTTCCACGTTCGAAAATCTATAACTAATATTCTTTCTCCGATTGTTCTCTCTCTCTCTCTCTCTCTCTCTCTTTCTCTTTCTCTTTGCACGTAATGTTTCCTAGATTTTTTCCCCTCTTGGGCCAATTTTCTATGTCGGGTTTGCTTCCTTTTAAATCTTTGTTTGCCACATAAATACTCTTCTATGGGATTTGTGTGTAGAGTCTGCCAAATGGCACAATGGCAGAGCAAGTGTTAAATCCCCCCCCCCCCAAAAAAAAAAAGAAGAAGCAGAAGAAAATGCTACCTATATTGGGATGTTTAGTCTAGCCTTCAATGGCGTACACATAACGCACAACGTGATGCCATGTAATATGACGTCACTCCTGCCTTGAAATGTGAAAATCCAAGCAGTCACTAGAGTTAAAGCCAGACAATTCTTTATGAAAAGAACTTCGATCTGCAATAGTGACTTTTAGAATATTTACATTGACATGAAATGATAAGACTTTGTTTATTGACTATACATGTTAGTTTACGTAGTTTTTTTTTTATTTTTTAAATAAATTCTTATCATTTATTTCACCTTTTAATCATTCTGACATATTCTAGATATTCTTTTTCAAACTTCTACCAGGGAATCTGCTATAGTTTGTCATAGAGTTGTTGATGTTTGATAGGTGATAAATCTTGGAACATGTATATACAAGAAATAATTCTGCGCGATGTTTTCCTGACTGTATACTTTTCTGTCATTTCCAACATCCGTATTCTATGATTTGACGCGATGTAATAAGCATTATACCTTTTCGTATTTAAAATAAATGTCTTCACTACTTATCATTTTGTGAATTATTTTCAGCTTAAAGTTGATTTCTAGTGTTGATAAAAAAGCCAAATGTGTCAACATTCATATCGCTTTGATTCTTAACAAAAAAGTTATTGAACACTTTTGAGCCAGGAACTTAGTCGTGAAAAAGTTCGATCTGCAATACTTTGGTTTTGTATGAATATCTTAACCGAGTGTTTAAAGGGGAAGTCCACTCTGATATCAACTTGATTTTACAAGAAGCAGAAAACTTAAAGAAACAGTTCAAAGAAATTTTGAGCAAAATCCGTTAAGAAATAAGAAAATTAGGAATTTTTGAATTTGTAATCAATCAAACATTAATTGGCAACTCTGTGACGTATCTTGCGAGCCCCTCTCCCAATTGCCCATTGCATTTGCCCTGTACTGGAAAAAATAAATAAATTTCCATTTTTTCTAAAGAAAATATTTTAGCATACATGTACATGCACCCTCATCATTTCACCTATGCTTTTACACAAAACCTGTATGATACAAATGTATTGCCTCATCAAAAACAAAGAAAATGAAAATCTATGAATTTTTGTGTTCGGGGCAAATGGGATAGGAGCTCGCAAGATACGTCACGGAGTTGCCAATTTGTGCTTGATTGCTTACGACTTCAAAAATTCATAACTTTCTTATATCTTATCGGACTTTGCTCAAACTTTCATTGATCTGTTTCTTTCATTTTTTCTTCTTCTTTTAAACCAACTTAATATTTGTGTGGACTTTCTATTTAGTTACAAATGTATCACATTTCAAAACCTAGTTTTAATATATTAATGCTCCACACCTCTTAATAAATATCGAAATAATTGAAAATGAAATTCTGAAAGGATTAGAGTCTCCTTAAAGGGGGGAAACAATGAACATCTATATTATGATTCCAAAGCAAAAATCAGAATACTTAATATCGATTTTGTCTGGGACCACTTAGATGCACAAAAAAAAATACCGCCGTTTCCTCCAAATTTATGAACTTGACTATCTTAGTATCCCTGTTCATTTGATTTTTTTTTTTCTCGCTCTCTGACGAAGGAGGAAGGATTATGAAATGTTGCGTGAAGTGCACCCAACACGATAAAAACTACTTTCGAAAAATCAACGTAAGGCAATTTCAATAGCCCTGTCTATCACCTCTAGAAATGTGCGAACACTACAATGGCGTATTACGTAATCCGAACCTGATTTCTATGGGCAGTACAATAGGCTTTTGAAATTGCCCTTGAGTTGATTTTCGATAGTAGTTTTTATCGTGTTTCCCATACCTGTAAAAATCTGAAAATAGAATTTCCTAAACGATATTGAGTGTTTTAAAGAGGGACAGCAGATTTATTCCACTGGGCAGATAACCACAACTTATATTGTCCTCTTAAAGCTTTCGAAGCTAATGGAAGAATACTGATTATCGATTCGATTTTAGACCAAGATTCACCGTGAGAAATACCTTTTCATCAACTTAATGACCAGCCGCCTTGTTTATTCAAAGTAACATTTATTTTTATCTTTCATTCATTTTTTTTCACTTGTTGATAAAATATCTGATTTTTTTTTCTTCTACGGATGAGCGAAAATCATTATGTGGTATCTGAAGTTTTAAACCCGTAATTGGTATAACCCCAAATTAAGCAGTATGTTTAATTGTGCAGTTTCGTATCGTCATTTTTCCTCCTCTCATCATACCTTTTTCTCTTTGTCTCTATTTTTTTCTCTCTCTCTCAATCTCTTGCTCTCGTTTTTCTCTTTCTCCGTCCATAAACTTCTTTGTCTTCCAACAGGGGGCACAGTTCCTTCAAAACGAGTCAGCTCTGTGCACGGTCCATTGTAATGGCGGTAAATCCTACACCGTGTATTCTTGCATCAAAGGAAAACTGGTTGAAGTGAATGAAACGTTATCTTCACATCCAGAGTTAATTGTAGAAAAGGTACGCAATTCCCTTATATTGTGCTCGTCCATTATTATATCTCTTTCATTTTATTTCGCCTATGGAATGTGAGATCTACTTTGCATTTTTTTTCCCCTGGAAATAATTCATCTTGTGTTTTGTTTCCTACTGTCATGATTTTCCGTCAGTTTAGACTTTTGTCCATCCAAATTTCCCCCGCAAATTATAGGAGTCTCCTAAACAATATATTGTTTAAAGATTTAACTTCTGTTCAGTGTTTTCTAGTTACAACCTGGAAAAGAATTTGCTGTGAATATGATTTGATTATTCTAAGTACGATATTATTATAATGCTATTCTTCTGAAATAGATTATCACTTGACTCGTTGTTACCCTTTCAAGACAATTGACCACATTTTGTGGTTGGGCTCAATAACTTTTGATTCAGAGCCCTGAAAAATATACTAGAAACATGAGTAGAAAGAGCAAAAATTTCTGCACACACTGTGTACATTTTTGTTACATGACACTATTGCGTTTGATCCCAGGAATTTTAAAAAGGAGAATAAGATTTAAAATCCTTAAATTGGCAACACATTGAGAGGTTCAAAATCATTGTTTTTATCAAAATTGGCAACTTTTTCAACTTTTTGCCAATTCTTTTAACCATGTATATTGTTTTCAAAGACATTACTCCTTATTACAATCTTGTAGTACTAAAAGAAAAATATTATTGTTGCCAATTTGAAGAACAAAATGTGATCAATTTAGCCCTGAAATAATTCCTGTCCTGAAAGGGTTAAATCCTTCCCGCCGAGTAAGAAGTTGAAGAGAAGGTTGAGTTCTGGGAGAGGTGAAAAATAATTTGTGAACTTTCTTTCGTCCCCCCCCCCCCCTTTTTTTTTAAATGTCAGTTTGAAAGATTATCATGAAAGAAATGTCACCTGAAAGGGATAGCTCTTTCAATGCCCTCATGTTCGAAATATGACGAGAAATAGCTGAAATGTTCGGGCCGGACATTCATGCCTCTTGTGTGTGCAGTCCCATATACCCATTTCTGTGTGCATTACATGTGCTTTTCAGCAAGATTGGGTCAATTTCTTATCATTTTTAAGATTCCAAAACATTACAGTATACACCAAGTCTTATGTAGACATGGTAAACCTTTCCCAATTGCTTTGAAACAGTTTCTTTCACAATGAAATATCATGGCCAGAACTCAACTTTATCTTTAAAGAGATATGACACTCATACTCGCCTATTTTTTTTTTTTTTTTTTTCATTTCAATTTATTTATTTTTTTTTTTTTCATCATGAATTTAAAGGCATATATTGCCTACTTCAGAGATTATATTTGAAGTGTTAAAAAGATATCCCTTTTAAGAAAAGCATTTTCTTACTACTATTTTGTCATAGTAGTCGTAGTGAGCATTTGATCGTGCGAAGATCCTATTCATTTCACGATATGTTATGCATGTTGTTCTTAAATCTCGAAAACAAGTACAGATCGATTAATCTTGTGGCTTTTGTATAAAATATACGACCATTTGTATACTCATCACAGGGGCAAATAGCGTAAAAGTATAGTAGTTTGAGAAGGTTGATCTTTTTATTTGGTGTTTTGAATGTAGCGATAACCTTTGTAGGGGTAATACCCATGACAATTTATGTGCATACAGTAAGCACAAAAGGTGATATATCCATTTGTTTCGATTAAAGTGATTGATAGTCAAATATCGTTTGATTCGAAATCATAAGAGCGTATGATTATTGACTGAAAGTAAGTCGGGTAATTCGGATTCGGGTTTTTTTTTTTGTGTGTGTGTGTTTTTTTTTTTTTAATTTCCTGGTTTGAGCACTCCGATCAAAGGTTTTGAATATATACTCATTATTGTTTAGAAAAATAGAATTAATTTGAGATACTGTATGCTACGTTTCGTTAATATTACCATGTTTCAAAGTAACTTCACAATTTCCACTAACATTACATACGTTACATAAGTTTCTCAAAATTTTCTAATCCGACTTTGTGAGATGTATCCATATGTTCCATGTTTATATAACCATGGATGTTTGTGTGGCTGTCGTTTCTTGCCTAAATATCACATTCTAGTTTCAAAACGATTGACCATTTTTGAAAGCATCCATTCATGGCGTTTTAATGGAATTTCTGTTATATGAAATAATAGATTTTAGATATGATTTTTTTTTTTTTTTTTTTTTTTTTTTTTTTTACAAAGATTCCACCTCGGTGCTCAAAAAGGAGGTGGCAGTTGCTTGAATATTGGTTCCATCTCATATCCCCCTCCCCCCCCCCCCCCCTCTCTCTCTCTCTCTCTCGCTCTCTTGCCCAGTTTTACATTGAGAACATGTTACCGAAAATAAGTGATAAGGTTAATACGACCTTTTTGCAGTGATAGTTTGACAGTGCTGTCATTGTTAGATATCGATCGATTTAACTAATACAAATCTAAGTGGTGTGGGGAAGGATTTATTGATGTAATGAGTCATTGTGGAGAGGGATGATCCCTCTGTCTGCCCTATTTCACGACAACCTCCATGTAGAACTATGACTTAGAGCATCGAAAGTTTCGTTGAAGACAATAATTATTCTAAACATGCTTTCAGCTTTATGGATCTTCTTTTTTTTTCGTGGGAATGATCGGACATTTACGAAATGATTTTCTAATCTGTAACGATTTGTGCCCACTTCTTTCCTTCTTTCAAAAGAAAATTATGAAGAACATCTTTACTTTTTATAAACGTTCCATCTATCGTGATATCTTCTCCGGGTTCGGGGGTTGATTTCAACATTTTCCGCACATCTCTGTTCTGTGCCATTCTAGTGCACTCTTGCAGTGTTTTCCCACTCCAGTTCTTAATTTTCTCTTCCCAGTTGGTTCTCGCCATCCCTCTTGGTCTAGTACCTTCTACTCTCCCCTCTAACACTTCTTTCAAGAGACTGATGTCTTTTGATGTGACCAAAGTATTTTGCCTTTCTTTCCTTAAGGTTTCCTATATCAGGGTAGGTTGTTTAAGCCCTGCCATGCGCAATATTTGTTTTTCTTTGTTAGTTTTCATCTGTTTCCATGATATTCTCATTCTCCTGTATACCCACATTTCAAGTGATGTGATTTTCTTTTCCATTGTCTGGGTTACTGTCGATGTGTCTGCTCCATACAACAGAGCAGACCAGACATAGCAATTAATAAGTTGGGAATGGCAAAATTGTATTTTTTTTTTTTTTTTTTTTTAGCTTTCATGTCGCTAATATTCCAATATCCTTCAGATATTTTGGAGGATTTGATTATATCTGTATCTGAGTAAATGCTTTTGCTGAGGTCATCAATTTCCAAAATGGCTAGACATCATTAATGGGTAGATCTAGCAATGTATCATTGGATTACTTGTGGATTAAATGGAATTCAGTTCAAAATATCAAATATCGTTTCTTATTATTATTGGGGTTTCCCTTAATATCAGTCTTAAGAAAATTGTCCTTCCTCTCCACCCTCGCCCCACCCCCACCCCTCATTTTCATCAGTTTTTTTTCTTTTCTTTTCATTGTGATATTTTGTTGAACTTTACTCTTAAACTTTCAATTGCTTCACGAGAATTTACACCCTCACTGCACTAAATCACCATGCCTTTAGATTATTACTCATGATATTTAATACAAGTCATGTGAAAACAAAAAAGTGTGTTTTAAAAAAGATAGTCAAAGATTATAAATTCAATTCATTTCAATTCAATAAAAAGTTTTAAAGACATGCTGGTCAGAACATACATGTATACTGAATTGTACATGTAATCAAAATACAATATCAATACAAATATCATTTTTTTAATGAAAGCATGTAAGATTCAATTTTGAACTAACTTGAATATTTACTTACAGGTGTACAACAAATAAATGCAGCATAAATGAGATTGGTTTAATGATACACTTTAATTTGTGATTCAATTCGGTAGCCAAACACGGAGGGCTACGTGGCAATTATACTCCTTCGACTCTCCGACTGCGATTCGCAGCTACAGGGGCTCATTTCCGAAGACGACTACGATGAAGTCCTTTCATCGAGGGCTGATGAGTCATGCTGTCCCGAGGCGCCGCCGGTTAAAGAATGCGACAGTATGGGGCACAGTTCCCCGACTTGATGCTGGGGGTGTACAAGATTTTACTTGTCATCCAACTAAGTTGGAAGTCCAAGATGATCATCCCAACCTCGCTAGCGTCAGAAATATTGGGATGTCGTAATAATGGAAGCGGGTGCAATGGTCCCATGTCTTCGACATGCTCCCGCGACAATTGCTCCAGGCTTAACCCTTTCAGGACAGGAATTATTTAAGGGCTAAATCAATCACATTTTATTCTTTAAATTGGCAACAATAATATTTTTCTTTTAGTGCTGCATGGTTCTAATAAGGTGTCATGTCTTTGAAACAATAAACATGGTTATGAATTTTGTCGAAAAATTCGAAAAATTGCCAATTTTGATTTAAAAGTAATGATTTTGAACCTCTCAATATGTTGCCAATTTAAGGATTTTAAAGCTTATTCTCCACTTCAAAAATTCCTGGCATCAAACGCAATATGGTAATGCAACAAAGATGGAAATAGTGTCTGCAGAAATTTTTGCTCTTTCTACTAATGCATCTGGTATGTTTTTTAGGGCTTTGAATCAAAAGTTATTGAGCCAAACCACGAAATGTGGGCAATTGTCTTGAAAGGGTTAATTTCGTCAAGGATATATGGTTAAGGTTAGGGTTGCAATCTGGATTTTTAAGTTGGGTTTCGGGTTAGGGTTTGGGTTTAGATACAGTGTTTGGTCAATGAAATTTAGAATTCGCTTAGTATACAAAATTGGCCGGAGCAAATGTAGCCGGAGCATGGGTCGTACAACCGCCTTTAATGTAGTTCTTGAGAGTTCATTTAAGATGACCATTCTCCAGGACTTGTTGACGTTTACAAACGTAAAGGCAAATTATATCGGACCGAGTTAAACCTTAAGTTAAACTTTGTCCATTGTTTATGGAAGGACAATGATTAGTTCCGTACAAACAGTTATGATTCTGTTACAAAGAGAAGGGAACGAAATTAATGTCATTTCATTGGAATGGAAGTTCACCCTGGTGGAAAGTTGACTTGAATAAATGGAAAAAAAACCCAAAAAAACTGGTCCCTGAAAGGTTTTGGAAATCCAATGAAGAATAAAAAAGAAATTCGTTATCAAGTTTTGAAGAACAATATGGCAACCCTATATTACTTCCTTTTTGAGCAATTCCACATTGGTTTTACGCATTTCTTAAAGAACAAAAACATCGTGAATCTTGTGGTTGTGATTGTTTAATTTTTACATGAGGACCTGTAAGAAGTAAAAAAATTTGTGGGACGCGTTTTGAGAAAGCATTTTCTTTGGAGAAAATTGAAAATTTATGAAATGTGTCTTACGAAAGAAAAGGACGATGTAGCTTGCGAAGGATTCAGAGTTGTCAAATTGGATTATGATCCTCAATTATTTATTTTGAATATATAGCTGTGGTGTATTTCTTAAACTTTCACTATATCGTTTCACACTTGATTTTTTTTTTTTTTTTTTTTTTAATCTGTATATCAGGGTGGGGGAATCGATATCAGGATGGACTTCCATCATGAACATTTTAGTGGGAAATCCATAGGTCTTAACAAAAGGAATCTTCATTTGGTATCATTCTTATGTACTGAAGAAAGTGTAGGTAACAAAAGAACGAAAACAACAAAAACAGCATGAAA